>JXCR01034133.1:105446-195031 GCA_002079205.1 Phalaenopsis hybrid cultivar | reverse complement strand
AACTAGGCTGGCCCGCCATGGCAGGGGGAGGTGGCTAGGTGCTCAAGGCATCCAGGGGAATCTGTCAAAGCAATTTAATGCAATGGGGATTAGCTTTGGTAAGGGTATCCTAAGCATGTGTATTTTTGGAAATAAGATCCATTAATTTGGGGGAATTTTGGTCCATGGCTCATCTAGCTTGGGTTAGATGGGTTTTGGCTCAGTCTTAGGGTCTAACTAATGGCTGAGGTGGAGTTAATTTAATTGTTTTAAGGTGGTTAGGCCATCTTTAATGCATGGGTTCAATGGGGGTTCAAGTGATCAAAGCTTGGGTTTGGGCTAGGTTAGCCATATCAATTGACCTAATTGATTGATCAACATTGTGTAGATTTTTTTTATGAAGATTTTTTGTGAAGGGTTGAAGTGATTTTGAGTTCAATTGGGAGGTCAATTTGAGGGATTTTTGAAATTTCATCAATTTGGCCATGTTAGGCTAGACATGGGTCTAGGTTTGGCTAGCCTTGGGCTAATTCCAAATTAAATAGTTCAAATGATCAAGGGAGATGTTTTGAAGATTTTTCATGAAGGGATGGAGTGGAAATTTTAGGGTTAAGACCCTCAATTTGGTGAGATTTTGAGACATGGCCAATTTGGGGCAAATTTGGGGCTTTTGGACTTAGGTTGAAATAAAATGAAATTGAGGCCTCACAAAGATCAATTGAAGGTCAATTTTGATATATGGGGATGTTATGAAGGTTTTTAAACACAAATTGTGGCAAATGGAGTAGGCCATGGGTTTAATTTGGTGGAACCAAGTCATAGGGCCAAAATTGGGTTTTTGGTTTAGCTCAAAATTGGGTTCAAATCATGGACCAATTGAGCTCGGATTTGGTCTACATTGGTCAAATCAAGGAGGAATTTGATTTTATAATTGAAATTGGGGTAAATTAAGACCAATTTGATAAACATTTGTAGTGATTTGGGGAAAATATGGGCCTTTAAAGGGAAATTTAGGGATTTTGATCAAAGATGGCCAAATTGGCCAAATTGGGTCATGTGATAGTTAAAAAAAATGAAATTGGGAATATTTGGGAGGTTTTGCAAATTTTTTGGATTTTTTTGAATTTTTGGAATTTTGGGGTAAGGAAGGGTATTTTGGTAATTTGGCCAATTTTGGTGATTTTGGGAAGTTTGGGTGTTGAAAAGGTGTTTGAAATGATTTTTGAGCCAATTTAGGTATTTTGGGTAAATTTGAGAATTTTGGCCAAATTTGAGGTCTCAAAGGTATCTAGGTAATTTAGGGGAATTTAGGGGCAAAAGGATAGGCTGGGTATCTTGGCAGAGTTAGAGTGCCAACCACCATTAATAAACAATGGATCAATAGAAACCCCATTTTGGGTCTTCTATATAGTGGTCTTAGCTAAACCCTAGCCTAGGGCTAATGGGTTTAAGGGACCACCTACAGGAGTCTCCCAAAAGTATCAAGGGACCAGTCTAGAAATTTTGGGTTTAGGGTAGTGAGTGATTGTGAGTGTAAGTGATTGCAAGTGAGTGCCTTAGCCCTAGACCAACACCCAGGGTCAACCCTAAGATCCAGCAATCTTAAGGGTGACTCATCTTGAGTTCCCCCATAATGACCCCACCTACTAAGTGCTAGAGGTTAGGACCGATATGTGGAACTTCAAGTTGAGTAAAGAGAAGTGTAGAATTTCTAATGATGAGGGTTCCTTTTCTAGTTTTCTAAGAATAGTCAGTAGGAAAGTCTTATGGGTAGACCTTAGGTTACTAAAGAGGAAAAACTAAACCTCAACCAAAAGTGATGTCAACAGCATGTCGAAGAGAAGTATGTTCCCTATGGTGCAGACCAGATACAGTACCGGGTAACCTCTTCATCTTTCCTTTTCAAACTTTAGGAACATCCTCGTGACCGGTAGTCAGTAGAATTCCTGGACCCATACGTGGCTTATCTAGTTGATGTTCTGTAAGTTTAGTGACGGTAGAATCAGTAGCAACAATGTTGGTATCAACTCTGCTTCTCAAGAGGAACCAGACAGGAATGCAGGCAGGCAAAGCTTCAGTTGATTTCTAAGATCATCTGGCAACTCTAACGTCCCATAGAATTTCTTTCTTCATGCAAGGGGATACTGCACATCCCACTTGTTTGAGTAACTTGCCAACTGAACAACCTTCTTTGGTAGCTAGTCTCTAGAAAAATGAACTGACTTAGGTGATAGAAGCAGACTTCTTCCTCTCCTTACCATGTCCATGAGGTGATGGTAAAGTAGTGGCAATCTTCTGGATACTTTCGTACCCATTAGTTTCCATTAAGGGATGGAACCTACTCCCTTGCAAAAGTGGATAGGTCTCCGTTAATCTTGACTCCTTGTGAGGAGCTTCATCAACAGGTACTTCCTTGGAAATTTGAGCTTTAGTAGCCCTCTAAACCTTCCGGCTGCGGCTTCTCCTTTGGGTTTGGGTTAACGGTACGGTCCTCAAACTTGATCCAATTTCAAATACTAACGGCAGGACAATCAATCCTTCAGTCGGGGTTTTAATGATCATAACTTTTTTTCCCTTAACAGAAAATGAGAACAACAGGCTTGGTAGGTGCCGCAGTAGTAGTAGTCTTGACCTTCTTGTAAAAAGGGAAGTCCTGAGGGCAACTCAGGTTAAATTGAACAAATGATTCCTGAACCTCTAGAGTGGCGACTTTCATCACAAAGAATGGGGCTTTCTTAAGAATGACCTCAAGATCTTCAAATCTGACTCCGAACTTGATGGTAGGGGCGACATTGCGGGCATCACAACTCGTCAGTAGGTTGCATGAGAAAGTAAGCATTGGGAACGACATTGCAGCAGCTTCAAAAAAAGAAAGCTCTGGGGTTAGCTATTAGACTAATACCTTGTAATCTTAGTGTGAGCACTAAAAATTAACAGAGGCCGATCTGTACACCAGGTAAATATTTCTTTAATTTATGGAGATTTTAAGATTTTAGTTAAAGTAGTTTGAAAGTAGAAAGATTTAATTAATATAAGGAAAATTATAGAGTAAGCGCAACACAACACAATCCGATTTAATTTGCAAAAATAACAAACCAAACTCAAAAGGGAAAGTGAAGTTCAAGACTTAGTGCTGGACTAACTTTACAATGCACAATGTCGAGGTGGAACTAGTCCACCAAGACACCTATTGGGAGTCTGACCCCACACAAAGATTAAAAAGTCCTTAATGGCCTCATGAACCTTCCTATTCAAAGGTGATTGAACGGACAGTCCTGAAGTTCAAAAGAGTTGACCTTACTCGCCCAAGAAAGAAATGGGTGGAGCATGCCAACGGAAGAAGGGTAAACTTGTCCAAAAGGGATGTGGACACATTACTGATGTATGAAGACAATATCTCCTGATTTAAATGGAGAGAGAAGTTAGACCCAAGCGGAGTCGCCAAAAACTGTCGGCACTATTTTAATTAAGAAGTTGTCCGTTGGAAGCTGTTGGCCGCCGGAATCGGAATCTCGTCGCCCGCTTTAGAAAGGCAATTAATTTGCTTATATATACATATAAGTTTAGAAAAATATGAAATCAAACAAATCTCATATCTTTCATAGTTCAGAAGAAAGAGCACTACAACTCAAGTCATGTATCTATCCCGAAAGATAAACACAAGACTTGAGGGTGAGGCTCGATCAAATAAACTAAGAGATATATGATATTCGTTTGGCCTGTGAAAACCATTTTATAAGCCGATAAGTTTTCCTATTTAATATAAAAAATTAAATAGGGTTTATATTAAGCTGGGTTCAGAAAAAGCCTCCTATATGGGCAAACCCCTATAGTTAATTACATCTTAAATGACCGAAGGCACTCAAGAAAACTCTAAAAAAAATCAATGAATATTATCTTTAAAGAGGTCAAAAGAATAGGGCTTTTCAATGATATCAGACAAAGAGGTGTGAAAGGGGAATGACTCAAATTTGTAACATTTTGTTTTTGGAATCCAAAGAAGGAAGAACTAGGGGATGTCATAAATTCGGAGAAGAACCTCGGTGACTTCCCATGCTACCCTATGGTTTAGCTTGAAAGAGAGATTATTTAAATTTTTTCTCCTGTAAATTTTATTTGTTTAGGGCTTACATTCATGTTAAACGATCACACAAATAGCCTGGAAGATGTGAGGATTTAGTTCATGACGAACGAAAACCTCAAAATCCTAAGACAAGGGCTTATATTGTATAACAGAGCTATACAAAGGCCTGAAGATGAGTTGAGGATTTATGTTGCCTAAGCAAACCACTTAGAAGTTCTATGGCTTGGTTATTTAATTCTAAAAAAAGAGTGGTTTAACTGATGTATACATGTTTTGTTGTTGAAGATGATCGTGCTGCTCACAATGTTAGCTCTAAGCTCCTCGTCATGATGAGTTTAAGTTTTCTAATGTGTCAGGTTATGATGTCAAATCAAATGTTCCTATGGTTATGTTCATTTAAATATTATGAGGCCTATTAAAGTTGATTAGAGCCACACCCGTTAGAATCCTACGGTTCCCTCATTCTGGTATCATTATTTTCTTTCAGATTCACTCAGTCTAAATGAATTTACTAAACTCAACTCAATGAGTTCCATACTTTCATTTAGACTGTGGGAAGTCTTGATAGTAACCATAGGTTACCTCCTCCGAGGGATTTCTAATTATCCGATAGAGACATCTTAATTTAGTTGCAATTGTTATTTTGTGATGTTTGTGATTAAATTTTGAGTAGTCTTATATTTTTAATGTTGTGGCGGTGAATTTTATCTTGATTAATTTTAGTTTTGGTTTTGGTTTTATGTAGCAGTTTTGGTTTTTATGCAGGGTGACATCATTGTTTAACGTGCAAACTTGAGGCCAGAAGCAAAGAAAGGTAAATGCATTAATTTAAAACCGCACCTATTGATTCTTCTCGTTCCACCACCTGAAAGGTTAATATTCACAAAGCATGTATGTAATTTTTTAGGGAATTTAAATTGCAGGAGTTGATGAAGGTTTAGCTACCAAACTCCAAGTTATGACTTTACTGAATCTCAGAAGATCCTAGTGGACATATTTAGAACAAAAATATGGCAAGTTCAAATTGCCCTTCAGAATGTCCAATAGATTCAAAAATGCTCGATGCATGACCCTGGACCATCTTGATGATCTCCTAAAATATTCCAAGTTCATTTTGAACTTAACATATTGTTCCATTAATCATCCGAGGTTGAAGCGTGACTACCCCATTACTTAGTGAAACTTGACAATTTAATTATCCCGATGATAGTGTACCCAATTAATCAATTGATGTTTCGTTTAAAGGTTATGTGAGTGGGTTCCCCTAAGGTAAGTTTAGGTCATTTAGATATTATAGTGCCTACAATTAAAGTCAGGCTTGTAGTGTTTAAAGATGTTAATCACCAATCATGTTATCTTCTAAATCTAATCAATTGAGTTTAGACATTGAGCCTAGGTCACTATTATGCCTTTAACAATCATGATAGGTGAAATGGTGAGCATCAAAATTTTGATTTAAGTGATATGTATTCTTATTGAATGATCATATCATCCATAACTTTAGGCTTGAGAAAAGTAAATTATCATTTTTCTATCTTATGCCCATCACTTAAGAATAGTTTGATCTTAGTTCACTTCCAAGTCATGAAGATTAGGAGAATTATGATTTTGTTGATGTTGTGCAAGGGTGGTGAGTGAGTTTCTACCTTTTAATCCCATTGTATTTCAATCATCCAAGTAAGTTTATTAGGATCAAAATTACCCATCTTCCCTTGGTTAATCCTAAATTTTGATTAAGGCACCAAAGTCTAAAATGAATATTTTGCCCTTGGGTCACTTCACCTCATAACTCATTAACCACAACTCAAATGACTTTGAGGATTTAGAGTGTCATATCCATGAGGTAATTATAATGTTAGAGGAGAATATGTGGATTTCTCAAAATTTAATTTAATTTAAATATTTATTTAACCCCACAAAATAGGATTTTTTTTAGAAATTGATTTATTTAACTTTCTAAGATAAAAATTTTAATTTATGAGAAATTAATTAGAGGTTTACTTCGGTCACAAAAAATACATAACAAAAATTTCATGATTTTTTTGAGTTAAATTTTATTATTATTATCAAAATATTAACAAGTTTCAATGATTTAGTTAAATAAAAAATAGTGCTTTAATTACCAAAATTATTTTTCTATTTTTATTAGACTTCTGTGAGTTCAAAAAACTAAGAGAATCAAATTTTGTATTTTTATGATTTTTAATTTGTTTATTATAATTATTTTAATGCAAAAAATAAAGAAAATTCACTTTTAAGCTCTTAAGATTTATTTTTAACTTAGAAAAATTAGGAAAAATATTTTAATGAGTCTCAAGTGATCAGAAAACAATTAGGCATATTTTAAAATATTTTGATATTTTTGAAATTTTTAATTATTTTTAAATTCAAAATACAGATCCAAAATTAAGTATTTTCTAAAAATTAATTTTTATTTTTTCCAAGTGCCTCTGATCACAAGGAATTCAAAAAACCACTTTTCATAATTTTTTCATGTGTATTTAATTTAATATAATCATTTTTGTACAAAAATACATGATTTCTTAGAAAATCAATTTTAATACTTGAACTTAATCAAATAATTTTCAAATTTTTCCAGTGGATAAACATGACTTTTATGAACAATGTGGGATTAATTAATTTTGTTCGTTTTGGATAACTATATAATTTACCAAAATTAACACAAGATATTTTCATTTAATTAATTATAGAAATTTATAAGATAATTCAAGACATCATGATATTTTAATTTATATAATTAAAATAGCCAAAATGGTCACCCTATATTGAAAATTAGGGTTAAAAGCATAGAGCTGCCCTCTAACCCTGGAAAAATCAAAGGATATAGTCTCTATCGTGAGGAACAAATCCTGAAAATTTCAAGCCATGGTGAGCAATGTTTGATCCCAATGAATTAAAATACTCTAACGGTTATTTAATTCATTAAGAATCAGGGAATAAGAAAATAATTTTGATTTTTTGTCCACATTACTCTCCCTTGTTCACTGAGCAAGATGATATTTTTATTTTATTTTTATGATTTTTCTAGAGAAAGATATGGATTTTTAAAGTTCAGGCATTTAAAATAATTCAAAAATCCCTATTTTTCTACTTATCCAGCGCGGCGCCAACTCATCCTCATCTGCACCGAAGTCTCCACGCCGCGCTCCACCATATGAAGCCGCCAGCCACGTAGTCGCCTTGTCAGCCCACATATATGCACCAAGATTTGGTTTGGCTTCATTTTCTTTGTTGATCAAATAAACGCGCGATCGGACAGCTTTCTGCTATCGTCCCCAAATGACCTAACCCGTAAGACGTTCACACTAAAACCTTAAGATCTTCATCTAGACTCAACCAAATCATATGGGGTTTGTTTCTAAACCTTCATCTGCTCAAGACAAACTTATCAATAAGGTATATACAATATGAAATATAGTAAATACGTATAATGAATCAAAACAGGCTCGGATTAGGGTTGAGGTTAAATACCTTTGTTTTTGTGGGGAGGCCTCAATCAGATGGTTGTGGCAGCCTCAATTGAGTCTAAAAAACATTCAGATGAAGTCTTGTGCCCTGATGCATTATCTAGATATGTTTTTGATCAAAGTTAATTTCAGGTGTTGGTCTAGAGCTATCCTAGAGGCTGTTTCAGAGAAGCCTTTTGTGAGGAATCAATTTCTTTCACTGTGGAGATGGTGTGTGCACAATTAATTGAATTGTGGTACACTTTGGTGGAGTGGAGAGATCTGTCATGGTTATTGGGCAAATTTTAGTGAAGAAATTGGCTCTGTGGGGTGGTTATGAGTGGCTGAGAGTAAGAGGATTGCACTTGGGTTGGTTTGGAGAGGCTCTAGTGAGGTTTTGGCAGAGTTTCCCAAAGGTTTCAAGCACTCTCCTCCTTGGTAGTGGAGAGGTCAATTTAAATCCATGGCTGCTTGGTGGAGCTCAAGGCTGGGAGTTGGTTGTTAAAGCCTGCTGACGTGGAGGGATGAAAGGCTCAAGCATCCAATTAGAGTGAGCCAAGTCAGGAGGGTTTAATTTTTGGCCAATGGAGGCACCTTTGGGCTGGCTATTTCCAGTGGCTGAGGTGGTGGCTGGTCAGGGTAAGGTCACTTCTTGGCTCAGGGAAGCCAGAGGATGCTTAATCATGGTTAACCCCTAATGAAAAGGCGTGATGAAGAAGATATCTCAAGCTTAGTCCAAAAAGGGGTAAAATCCCTTAAATTAGGGGACCATTGGTCCATAGCTCATCTTGGCTAGTTTAGGTGAGTCAAGGTTGGCCACTAGGGTGTACTTGGTGGCTGCGGTGTCATCAATTTGGTGACTTTGGGACGGCTAAGTCAATTTTGGTGCATGGGTTCAATTTGGGTAAAAATGACTAGAAGTTGGGTTTTAGGCTAGCCATGGCATTTAGCTAAATTAATTGATCAACTTTGTGTAGATGATAGTCACAAGAGGTTTTGAAAAGGTTTGGAGTAATTTTGAATTGATTTGGAGGTTCAATTAGAGGGATTTTTGGCATTTGGTCAATTTGGGGGTGTTGGGTTAGACTTGGGTCTAGGTTGGGCTAAGGTTTGGTTAGGTCCAAATTGATGGTTTAAAATGGCTATAGGAATGTCATGAAGAGTTATCAACATCAATTGAGTGTCAATTTTGGGTTTAGAGCATTCAATTTGGTGGAATTTTGGGACATAGCCAAGTTGGGACAAATTTAGGAATTTTAAATGTGGGTTGAAATTGAGTGAAATTGAGGCTTGACCAAGGCCAATTTAAGGTCCAATTTGATGTGCAGGACTCTTATGAAGAGTTTATGATTGAAATTGGGGCAAATTGAGTAGGTTATGGGGTTCAATTAGGTGGGGTTAAGTCATAGGGTCAAAATTGGGGGTTTAATTTGGATCAAAATTGAGCTCAAAGCATGGGCTTGGATTTGTTTTGGATTGATCATATAAAATTTTAATTTGAGTTTAGAATTGAAATTAGTGAGGATTGGGGCCAAATTGATGGACATTTGGGACGAAATTGGCGAAATTGGGCCTTTAAAGGCAATTTGGGGGTTTTGGTTAAAATGATCAAATTGGAAAATTTTGGTTCCATTATAGGGTCCAAATTCGTTTTGGAGAAATTTGATATAATTTTTAATTTTCTGGGAAAGTTTGGGCCACCAAGGGTATTTTTGTAATTTTGGCAAATTTGGGAGTATTTTGGTAATTTTGGAATTTTTTGGGATGTTTTGGGCAATTTTGGTAATTTCATATAATTTAAAATAATTTTTGAACAAATTTAGGTATTTTGGGTGAAATTGGGAATTTTGGCCAAATTTGGGGATTCAATGACATTTAAGTAATTTGGGTGAATTTAGGGGCATAAGGCCAAGTTGGATTTTTTTGGTAGAATTGGAGTGCCAACCACTATGTATGAGCTATGGACCAATGAAATCCTCATTTGGGTTCTCTATGTACTGGTCTTAGCTAAACCCTAGCCTAGGGCTGGTGGGTCTAGGGGACTATCTACCTGAGTCTCCGAAAAGATCAATGGATCAAAGTCAATAATTTTGAGTTTAGGGTTGCAAGTGAATGGAGTGAAAGTGAGTGACAGTGAACGAACTAGCTCCAGATCAACACCGAGGGTCAACCATAAGGTCAAGAAGTCCTATGGGGGCTCTCCTTGAGATCCTTCATACTAACCACCCCTACTAAGTGCTAGAGGTTATGACCAATATTTGGAGGTTCAAGTTAAGTAAAGAGTAGTTTAGAATTTATAATGTTGATGGTTCCTTTTCTAGTTTTCTAGGAATAGTCAATAGGAAAATCCTATGGCTAGACCTTAGGCCACTAAAGAAGAAAAACTAAATCTCAACCAAAAATGAGGTCAGCACTTATATATTATACATATCTATTAGGTAAAATGACGGTAACTCTACAAGATATCTAAGTACTCCTCAGTAATAGGACAGATGGGAATTTCATAATGGGGTCGAATGTTGTTGGCCCGGGGTCGTGCTGGCCATGTTAGCAGGTATGTTGAGATGACTTGTTGAGTGACCATCCTAAAAATGTTGTGGTCTATCACCATCCCATAGACAATAATAATAAATCAAAATTCTATTTGGTACGGTCTCATTTACAGGCTATGGTGTTGTTGTGTTAGCTCTATAACAATTTTATAGGGAGTTTCAAGTGTATTTACCACCACGTGAACTTTTTAGGCATGTTAGGGCCTACAATTTGTTCATGATAGGATGCTTCCTAGTTCTAGATACATCTAGATCGCATGTACACATAGAATATTTACCGTTATTGGAAGATTTGAATGAATTTAGACAATATTCTTTTGGTGGTGGGGTTCTAGCATATCTTTATAGAGAATTGATTCTAGATATCAAGCCTTCCCATGCCACTTGGTGAAAGTTAGCACTTGCTTCAAATGTGGGCTTGAGAGCACTTTTATGTTGGTCGACCAACTCTTCGTGTTTTGGTTCCAGGAATTAACATGCAAATCCCTCGGATTCACGTGCAAAAGTATTTTCTCTCTTTATAGCTAAACACACTAATTTTTTTAATTACATTTAACTCATTTGTTTAAATAGCATGTAGGTGGAGTGAAAAGTGGGTACAAAATGTGTCGGTCCTAAATGTCATGACATATATAAATGAAATTGATGGAATCAGATAGACTTGGGTATAATACACATTTTTTAATTAATCACACAATCTTATCTTAAATATAAATTAACTAAATTTAATTTTTAATTTCATACGCATGTTATTTGGACACCATATTTAGATGTAATTATAGTGTTATTACATAACTTTTATTTTGAGAGCATAGACATTTGGTCTGCTCGTGTTCCATTAATAAATTGAAAGCGTGTCAAGTGGCACTTTTCATATTCGGTTATGCGTCAGTTTTCAAGCATCAATTTATAATCATTGAACCCATCGAACAAGGTATTTAGGGAGTCGATGGGCGAGGTAAAGTGGGAATAGACTGGGAGCAATATCATAGTAAATATATCAAGTTATGGAATAATTATTAGGCATTTATTATACTAATAAACTCACCACAAGGAGAGGAAAGGAAGAAATATATCATTATTTGATATGTTATTACTCTTGGGCGTCGCTCTACTTAGTGAAGCCTCCAACTCAACCTCTTAATACCATATATGCACGATCACCAGAAGAGAGAATAATGGTGAGTATTGGCATTCTTTTATAAAAACTACTAATTAATTTTATTGTAAATAATAATAATAATAATAATTTATGCTTAACAATTATACAACTAGATTACTTCATCCATAGTAGGAACATCGCATAAATGTTTTGAGGGGATCGTGGCGCAAGTGTTAGTTCTATGAAACAAGGTTATGACAAAATTCTAGAGCTATCGCACGAAGTATAAGAATTAGTGCACATTGATCGGTCAGGTCAACATGATTTTGAAACAATGTCATCGCATAGAACATATTTTAGACCGCAAGCCCCTCGCCGATCAACCTCAAATGCTCCACGTCGGTCCTCTTCCACAACTGCGAGACGATCAACTGAAGAAGCTCCAAAGACATCTTCGCTTAGCAAAACATAATGATTTCTGTTTTAAAAATCACAAGAACCAGAATATCCCGAAAAATTCGCTTATCCTGCCCAATCATTTTTTGTGAGACCCTCTATCTATGCAAGACCCACTAGCTATGCAAAACCATCCAGCTTTGCAGGACATTTCGACTATGCAGTACCATCAGTATATGAAGTTCTATCATTTGACTTAGAAGTGAACAACAACTATTGGTGGAGACATGGATTTAAATTCTCAGAACATTTGAATTTCAATGCGCATTTCTGATGTCGGCATGAATTTCGATATACCGCAATTTTATCTCCACCAAAGCTCAACAAAAAAATTTACTGGATGTCACGAGATGATATGAATCCCACAACTGAAAGCAATGATATCCAAGAGAAATTTCAAAAACATAAGTTGCGGTACCGACCACTTCCACACGTCATTCCACCTTGAAGCAAAAGATAATATCTTTTTAGTAAATATTATGTTACAAAAAAAATTTAATTATGACATAAATTTTACAAATTTTATATTTTGTGAGTTGAGTTAATTTGTTCAATTATATTTTTTTATTAATTGAAATTTAATTTAATAATTTTGTTTATGTAAATAACAATACAATTCACAATAATATATATATTAAAAATAATATTAATTATAATAGTTATATTCATAAAAATAATAAAAAAAGAGATGCCGGCGCATCATAATGTCATATGCGCCGGCGCTTTTAAATTTTTAGTGCATTTAATACACACTCCTTTTAAAATTTTAGTGCATTTAGCCAATCAAATATTGAAAAAAACAGTAAATTGAACTCGAATCCATGGCGATAAATAATACCATAAAATCAAAACCAATAAATCACCACCAATTATAACCTAAATTTAAAAAAGTCGTCTGTTTTGACAATCAGATTTCAGAAGCAGTGAAAGATTGCGAAACTTCCGCAGCCTGTAAAAATTTTATTTTTCTACAAACCACATATCAAAACCCCTGTTTTAAGAAGCTGCATAACCATCAGTTACTGTGNGATGCCGGCGCATCATAATGTCATATGCGCCGGCGCTTTTAAATTTTTAGTGCATTTAATACACACTCCTTTAAAAATTTTAGTGCTTTTAGCCAATCAACTACTGAAAAAAACAGTAAGTTGAAGTTTTTTGTGCTTATCATACAAAAGAAAATCATAATTCATCAGAAAAAAATATGTTCCTCATTTGAACTCGAATCCATAACGATAAATACTAACATAAAATCAAAACCAATAAATCACCACCAATTATAACCTAAATTTAAAAAAGTCGTCTGTTTTGACAATCAGATTTCAGCAGTGAAAGATTGCGAAACTTCCGCAGCCTGTAAAAAATTTATTTTTCTACAATCAGTTGCTGTAACCCTGACCTCCATTAATCCCAACTTCTAAATATAATTTATAAAAGCTTCATATTTTACTATCTATGGCATCATAACCCAACAAAAACTCAAATTAAAACGAAGAACCAAACTCCTGCAAACAAGAATTCAAATTGGGAGAAGATAAGAACAAGCCCGGCGACNAAAAGTCGTCTGTTTTGACAATCAGATTTCAGAAGCAGTGAAAGATTGCGAAACTTCCGCAGCCTGTAAAAAATTTATTTTTCTACAAACCACATATCAAAACCCTCGTTTTAAGAAGCTGCATAACCATCAGTTACTATAACCCTGACCTCCATTAATCCCAACTTCTAAATATAATTTATAAAAGCTTCGTATTTTACTATCTATGGCATCATAACCCAACAAAAGCTCAAATTAAAACGAAGAACCAAACTCCTGCAAACAAGAATTCAAAGTGGGAGATGATAAGAACAAGCCCGGCGACACCATCGATGAAGAAGCCGAAATCCAAGCCGAAGCAGAGGGGCTCTGTCCTAAAGTAAGCAGCAGAGGATCATCTTCAACAAAATCCCTCTTTTCCTCCATCTCCTTCTCCAAATCCAACCTGGATCCTCCGCCGCTCCCTGGAGCTCTTTGAAACTCGCTGGCGTGCTTNGAAGAAGCCGAAATCCAAGCCGAAGCAGAGGGGCTCTGTCCTAAAGTAAGCAGCAGAGGATCTTCTTCAACGAATTCCCTCTTTTCCTCCATCTCCTTCTCCAAATCCAACCCGGATCCTCCGCCGCTCCCCGGAGCTCTCTGCAACTCGCTGGCGTGCTTTCCAGTGAGCTGCTGCACCAAGCTCATGAACTCCTGCGGCTTCGCGTGGATTACCTTTGGGGAGTGGAGGTAGGTTATCATCGGAGATTGTCGAGAGCGGCCATCGCCGGCGATCACCGAAGGGGATTTGCCGGCCATCCATGAGTCTTTTGAAATTTTGAGGGGGTGAGGCCTGGGGCCTTGAAGGCTTCTGCCGGACGCCGATGGCATGTGTTTATTTTTACAGGGCGGGAGGGGAGCCAGCGGAAGGTACCTGTTTGTATATATGTATGCATATGGATGGTTCGGAGGGTTGACCGAACAGGGAAAGGTATGAAAAAGTCAAATTAATGTGTCGTCTGTTATTTAGTTTGACCTTTGACTTCGTGCTCCGGACGTATTTTAAAAATGTGTATGAAGGAGAGCCTAGTGGTCCGGACACGATTTAGCACCGTTCGCGAGAGCTTGTGACCCAGGTCGTGACTATCGAGTTTGAAGAGAGAGCGGAAATTTTGCCACGATTCATGAATGTATGGTTAAAATTATTTTTAAATATATTATTGCGCGAAAATAATTTTATTATTGCTGTATGACAAAGACATTATATTTGATGCGTGCTGAAAAAATTGTGGCGGTAGAGTAATTGATTATTGTCTTAGCATTATACGAGAATTCAACACACACACATATGAAAGAGAATCAAACAGTGACGACTCTAGAAATTTTTACATGGAAATCCCGTAAAGGGAAAAAAACGGTGTCTGACCAAATTGCGAAAATTCACTATTGATTGATGATTACAAAAATGTCATGTCCCACAGACGGGAGAGGGTAACCATGTTTTTCAGACTGTAGCTTCAACTGACAATGTCTGGTTTATGATTATTAATGGTGTTTAGCAGTTGTCGACAACGGTTGGCGGAGGTCAAAGGAGGTCGGCGGTGTTCGACAACGGTAGACGGTGATTGGTGGAGGAGGGCAGTGGTCGTCAGTGATCAGCGGTTGTCGACGGCGGAGGTTGGCGGAGTTGAGGACGGTTGACGTAGTCGAAGACGATCGGTGGTTGTCTATGGAGGTCCGCGGTGGTCGAGGGCGGTCGGTGGTGATTGACGGCGATCGACGATGGTCAGCGATGGTCGACGAAGGTCTGTAGTGATGCTGAGCTGTATTTCACCTCCCAAAAGAGCTCTCCAGGGTGGTGGGCAGCCCAGAACTTAAATACTATTTTTCAGCCCTACACCTAACCGATGTGGGACTTTTTGTCTGTGACATTCTCCTCCACCCAATCCCATAACACCCTTGTTACGAATCAGCTCCACCGATGGTCCCACTGGACCATGGAGAGTCCACACACTTGTCAGACAGTAATTTGCTCTGATACCACTTATCACATCCCAAAAGAGCTCTTAGAAGTGATGGGTAGCCCAATACTTAAATACTGTTTTTCAGCCCTACATCTAGCCGATGTGGGACTTTTTTTCTGTGACATGCTGCTTCTCCTCAAAGCTTCAGGCTCTTTCCAAGCTTCAGCTTCCTCTCAGGAGAGGGATGTGACTTAATTTATAGTGTTATGGATGCAATTAATGCAGGATTATAAATCATTTTGAACGGACGGTCTGAAGAGCTTCCCTCGATCATATAGTGTTTAATGGGCATTTGAGTGCCTAATGATGTAAGAATTGAGTGATTTTTTGCTCATTGGATCTGTCTTGTCGAGACACTCAATTCAAGTATAAGCTTGTCATATTCGACAATCGTTTGACCTTCAAAATGTGTCTAAAAATATTCTAAGTGTGGTTCAAGGGCTTGAACTAGGCTTGATTTGACTCGGATTTGGCTAATTTTCATATAAATAGGTTCGTCTCATCATGCCGGTCAGTTTGATTATAAGTTTGCTGAAATTGGAGTTCTGGATGATTTTTTATCAAGATTTGAATTTTTTTACTTAAAATATTATCTCAAGATTTATGTCATGCCTCGAGATTCGTGCTGGATGAGAAAAATTTGTTAATGGCATATCAATATTATTTATATTTTGGAATATATTATTTAAATAATAACATGCATAGAAAAATTAATACACACTAATCTATTTTTATAAACATTTAATAGAACACACACTGATATGCATCGCAACACTGTCGATTTATTCTTGACATTCGGGTCATCCCTTCGTGTTCTCATAAATCGCCTAGCCTATTGCAGGTGAGTCTTCTGACAGCTCCAGAGCCACTGCTTTTGTCCCAGTTGTTTTCTAGGCACCCGTCGTTTCGGGTCTCTTTGAGGCTCTAGCTGCTCTTAGAATGGACAGGAACGCCCGAAGGACTAGGAAAGATTGTTGTCATTTCAGCAGCAGGGTCTATAGTAGGTTTCTACACCTTTTTCGGTTCCGACCCCGGAGGACTACCAGATTCCCTCGGTCGAGAACCCTTTTGCCATTCTTTCTAGCTCTAAGGACTATGTCCCAGACAGAATTGCTAGGAGGTTTTTGCCACCTCGGGGAGTAGGTCATCTTAAGTCTGTTGTCCATATTGACAAGGCCAACACAAGCCTTCTGACAAGCAAGGTTGTGGGGGTGGTTTTCTCCTTGAGAGAAAAAAAGGTACTATTTTTAAGGAGAAGTTTGTAACACTGATATTTTAGACGTTCGAGTGAGTGATGAGAGAGCTCTCTTGTTTCGTCACCCTAGAAGCCAGAGTAGCACGAGATTGAGCTCCACCCCTCGACCCGTTGCAAGGCCAAGGTACTTACCATCTGTTGTGCAGATCATTGAGCCCACCAACAAGTTCAAAGTGACCCCTAGAGCAACGTTTGATGCCACTGCACCATATTTTATTCATGTTCTACCACTAGTGTTGTTGTAGCGGCTCTGTCTGCACCTATTGTAAGTGGTTCTATTAAAAGTTATAAAAAGAAAAAAGTTTTGGCTTATTAGTCTTCTGCAAAAAGAAAAAGCAAGATGAATTTTTCTTTTGTTGATAAAGGGAGTTTTGGGGTACACCTCCTTCGATACTCACCTTACTTGTTTATAAACAAGTATTTGAAGAAGGATTATCGTCATATCCTGCCCAAGAGGCAATGGGTCTGAAAGGCTCCTGCTTATTTACCTCTTGGGACCCCAACTTCAACCTTGAAAGTCATTTAGTCGATCTAGGAGGGAGTTTTCCCTTCATTTGATTGTGTCTCAGACTTGCCTCAGGTTTACTGTAGGGTAGAGCCCGAGATCAATCCTGAAGATGACTTATCTTGGAACATTTCTGATATACTTGAGGATCTCCTCTAGAAGGATGACTTTCAGACTGAGGAATTGCATGAATTTGAGATAGCTTACCATCACGTTGAAGTTGACCATCATGAGTTTGTTGAGGTCCAAGATTTCCCCGCGGTTGAAAAAAAGGATCAATGAAAGGATGAGACTACATATATCCTACAAAACATATTACACTCCTTGCAACCGAAATAGTAGCTTTGCAGGCTGATAGGGTAGAGTCCAATGTGTTTTCTCACCCTATATAGAGGGAGATTCATCCGTTTAATATTACAACATCTCTCATACTGTGTGGGCACATTCATGTGTTTTCTTTAGATGGCCCTCTGTTGGAGCATGTTTTCTCTAATTTACACCCGCAATCCCTAGTTGATGCGAAAGTTATGGCGGTTATGGCAACCCAATAGGGCAAGAGCATTGTACAAAGTGTACACCTTATTACAAGACTTACAAGTACATTTTTTATCCCCCAGAGTTTGTATCTCCTCTCTTCAAGAGGTTTGATGAGTTTGGAATCCTCGCCAGCATATAAATCAATTTTGAGTGTTTTGTTGCAATGGTGACAACCATGACACACTATTGCTCATTTTTGTCACCAGCTTATTTAAGTTTACCTTTGAGTGGTATGTTGATTTACCAAAAAAAACCTTTAAGAAATTTGTAGCAGGAGACCGAGCCCTAGCGTCCACCTGTTGCATGGTCAGGGTACTTACCATCCATTGTGCAGACCACCAAGCCAACCAATGTGTTACAAGTGACCCCTAGAACATCGCTTGGTGCCACTGCACCAAATTCTATTTTTGTTCTCCACCCGCCTGACCAAAGGAAAATATGTTGAGATTTTCATACCTATTTTACACCGTTTTTTATGATATTGCACTTTAAAGAAATGTATGTTTGATGTTTTATTGCAGGAATGATGAATTAGGGTCATTGAAGAAAAAAGATGCAAAAAGGAGCGAATTTGGAGCGAAAAGGACCAAAATGTGAATATTTGAACTAGGGCGCCGACGACAAAAATTTCCTGAAACTCCAGATTAAATGAATTAGAAGGCCCGCCGACGGCGTCCTCAAGGCCGCCGAAGGCGAGATCGGTGGTTATGTCCAAAAATGCATTGGATGAGGACTAATTTTGGAGGGATGCTTTGGCAACTCTTGGAAAAACTCATCCATAACTTTAAAAGAAGATTTTGGCCGAAAATTAGAGGAGTCCTGGAGGTTAGAAAGGTTCCATTAGTGTGTAGAGAGTTTACCAGAGCATCTAATTGTGAGAAATTCTTCGAGAGATTGTAAGAGTGGAGGGAAAGTGAGAGATTTCTTCCTCCTTACCGCTTCGAAGAGGAGTTCTGTGTGGTGTAAAGAAAGGAAGAGATTCAGAGGAACTTTCAGGAGTTTTCTTGGGGAGGAATTAGAGATAAGTTTTATTTACTTGTTGTAGTTTGTATGACTTTGTGTTTATATATAAATTCTGAGTTTTGTTGTGACTTCCCCATGAGTTCTGAGGAGTTTTCTCTGTCTTGCTTCTTGTCTTAAGATTTGTGAAATGGTGATTTGAATTGGTTGAGCCATGAAAATGTTAAAGACGTTGTGATGATCTTTTCACTTTGATCTTAATTTACTTTCAATCTGGCCAATTGATTTGTTAAAATATGTTGAGTTTTACAACTAAAGTGAAGATTACATCCAAGATTCAGGGAGGTCAAAGCCCTTGGAGGTTGGGTGCAAATAAATAGGGAAATAAAATTATCTGGCGTAGAATTGGAGATTTTAGAGTGACAGACTAAAATCCTCAATTCGGTCATATCGTTTGGGTGCTGATGTGTAGATGTTAGCCCTTAGGTGAGAGGAATATGGGAGCTCTGAAGTGAGAGCGGGTATCCTCCCTGCCTCGCCGCAGGATTTGTAACCAAGCATAGGATTAGTCAATGTTCTTTATGCCTAGACCAAAGGGTAAAGAATAGGTATGCTCCTATTTGGCACAACACAATTTGAACTGATTAACTTTTTCCATTCACTATAATTTCTTGGCAAGGAGAATAAATTGAACTGATTCACTTTATCAATTCACTATAATTTCTTGACAAAGAGAATGATGTTTTCAGTGTATTATTGAATATCACATTAAAAACTTTATTAGTATAATTAGTTATTTAAGAGTTATCAAAATTACTTATTTATTTCAATTGCCTATTAGTGACAGATAAGCAATTTGAATTTCTTTGTTTCGATTAAAGTATTGCTTTTCTAAAATCTTAGTTCTTAATTCTAATATTACTCCCTGTGGGATCGATATCTAGGACTCTATTAGAGCTCTATATTACTTGAGCGATACGTATACTTGCGTTGATAAGTGTGACTTTAACATTATTGAATATTTGATATACATCTTTATCGAATCTATAACCTTTGTCAAGTTTTTGGTGTCGTTGCGAGGAATTAAATCTTCTAGCAGTAGTAGTAAATACTTGTGTTTCTAAGCATATATAAAGTCGCCGGTCAAGTTTTTGGCGTCGTTGTCGGGGAGTAAACAAGAATCATAATTAGAGTAACGGAGAAATTAGAAATATTAGAAAACTTTTACTTGAATTGGAACTTATTTTTATATTTAATTAACTGTTTTTCTGTGTGCTGATTTCAAATTATATGCATAAATTTGGACCTGAAAATCTTATACCCTATGATTCGGAATTAGAACGCACTGTTAGAAGAATTAGAAGATTGAGAAGAGAACCTAGAAATGTTGATACAATGGAGAACAACATGAACAATCAAGGAATAGAAAATGAACACCAACCTAGACCTTTACGAGATTATGGAAATCCTACAGCAGATGAATTTCACTTATCTTTCCAAAATTCTGATGTAGCTGCTAATTCATTCGAGCTTAAACATGCTATTATCCAAATGGTACAAAACAATCAATTTGGAGGTACACCTAATGAAGTTCCCAATTTACACCTCGCTAATTTTTTAGAACTTTGTGCTAACTTTAAATATGACAGAGTTTCGAACGATGATGTTAGACTTAGACTTTTTCCTTTTTCACTTAGGGATAAAGCTAAGATGTGGTTAAATTCGTTAGCACCAAGATCTATTAGAACATGGGGAGAACTTTCACAGAAATTTCTATCCAAATATTTCCCTCCATCTAAAACGGCTAAACTTAGAAATGACATAACATCTCTTTCACAGAAATTTATATCCAAATATTTCCCTCCACCCAAAACTGCTAAACTTAGAAATGACATAACATCGTTCTCAGATTGATGGAGAGTCGATATATGAAGCTTGGGAGAGATTTAAAGATCTTCTTAGGAAGTGCCCTTATCATTCGTTACTAAATTGGTTGATNTATATATATATATATATATGGGTTGCCTCTCAAAAAGCTCTTGGTTTAACGTCGTCAACCTGACATACCAATGTTCCATCCTGATGACTCAACATTAAACTTTCTTTAAATTGTGACATGTGCCCTTCATAATAATATTTCAATTGATGTCCATTAACTTTAAATATCTTTTCAGTTTTAGGATCTTTAATAACTACAGTTTCATAATGATAAACTTTAATCACATTGAATAGTCCTAACCATCTATATTTCAATTTTCCTGAAAAATAATCTCAATCTAGTATTATATAATAGAACCTCTCGTCCAGGTTTAAATTTCTTTTTTATAATCTTCCGATCATGCTATATTTTCATTTTCTCTTTATAGATTTTTGCATTATCATATGCTTGATTTCTAATCTCCTCATGTTCATTGAGTTACAACAATCTTTTCTCAGTAGCATCCTTTATATTTAAACTAAATTCCTTCATAGCCCAAAATGTTTTTTGTTTCAATTCTTTTAGTAAGTGACATGGCTTACCAAAAATAAGTCTATATGGGGACATTCCAATAGGAGTCTTATAGGCAATTTTGTATGCCCATAGTGCAGTATCTAATCTAGCAGACCAATCCAATTTATACGGATTTACAGCTTTTTCTAAAGTTTACTTTATTTCACGATTTGATATTTCTACTAGACCGCTAGTCTGAAGATGATAAGTAGTAGAGAATCTATGCATAATATTTCTAACCAATTTGTCGACCTTCTTATTCCTAAAATGAGATCCTCCATCTGTAATAATCACTCTTGACATTCCATATCCTATAGAAAAATTTTTATTTAAAAATTTAGAAACCCTCCGAGCATCACATTTAGGTACATCAATAGCTTTAATCCATTTGGACATATAATCAACAACAAGCAATATATATAAATTTCTAAATGAAGGCATAAATGACCCCAAAAAATCTAATCCCACACATCAAAAATTTCAACTTCCAATGTGCAATTTAGAGGCATTTCATTCCTTCTATAAATATTTCCTACTCGTTGAGATTGATCACATGTTTAAATATATTCATTACATCTCTAAAAGAGTAGGCCAATAAAATCCAGCTTGCAAAATTTTATGTGCGGTTCTATTTGTTCTAAAATGTCCTCCAAAGTCAGAATCATGACATCATTCAATTATTTGTTTAGTTTCTTTGTAAGGAACACATCTACCAATGATCAAATCCTTACACTGTTTATATAAATGTGGGTCATCCCAAAAATAGAAATTTGAATCATAAATAAATTTCTTTAACTGTTGATTCTTAACATCTGGTCGTAAAATATGACTCATTATATAATTTACTATATTTGCATACCACGGTATCTCCTTTATATTAATATTATACTATTGTTCATTAGGGAAAGTTTCTAAAATTTCATTTGTAAAATTAGTTAATATTTCTTATTCTAGTCCAGACAAATGATCAGCTATTTGATTATCATTTTTATTTCTATCTACTACCACAAAATCAAACTCTTGTAGCGGAAGTATCCATCTAATTAATCTTGGTTTAGTGTCCTTCTTTTGCATCAAATATTTGATAGTTGAATGATGTGTATGCACCATACATTTGGCTCCAATTAAATAAGGTTTAAACTTATCAAAGGCATAGACAATAGCTAATACTCTCTTTCAGTAGTGGTGTAATTAATTTAAGCATCATTTAGAGTTTTACTAGTATAATATATTACTTTAAAAACCTTGTTATACCTTTGCCCTAAAATAACTTCAATAGCATGATCACTAGCATCACACATTATTTCAAATGGTTTCTCCCAATCAAGTGGAACTATTATAGGAGCAGTGATTAATTTTTTTTTCAATAGTTCAAATGGCTTTTATGCATTCCTTATTAAAATTAAATTTTGTATCCTTTTCTAGAAGTTGGCATAATGGCTTAGTAATTTTTTAAAAATCTTATATATAACGCTTGTAGAAACCAACATGTCCTAGAAAACTTCCTACCCCTCTAAGCGTAGTAGAAGGCTGTAATTTCACAATAACCTAAATTTTTGTCAGATTTACTTCTATGCTATTTTCAAAAATTTTATGCCCAAGTACAATTCCTTCTGCAACCATAAATTGACATTTTTTGAAATTTAGTACTAAGTTGATTTCTTCACATAATTCCAGAAATTTTTCTAAATTATTTAAACATAATTCAAATGAAGTTCTGAATATAGAAAAATTATCCATAAATACTTCCATCCATGTTTAATTAAATTACTAAAAATTGACATCATACATTTTTGAAATATCATAAGTGTGTTACATAGTTCAAAAGATATTCTACGAAAAGCAAATGTTTCATAAGAGCTTGTAAATATTTTTTTCTCTTGATCCTCAGGAGCAATCAAAATTTGGTGATACCTATTATATCCATCTAGACAACAACAATATTTATTTCTAGCTAATTTATCCAACATTTGGTCTAGAAGGGAAAAGGAAAATGATCTTTCCTTGTGGTCATGTTTAATCTTCTATAGTCTATACAAATTTGTCAACTAGTACTTATCTTATTGGAATTAATTCATTTTTCTTATTTACTACAACTGTCACTCCTTCTTTCTTTGGAACATAGTGAATCAGACTTACCCAAGCAATGTCTGAAATAGGATATATAATTCCAGCATTTAACCATTTTAAAATTTCTTTTTTAACAACTTCTTTCATTATTGGGTTTAATCTCGTCTGAGGATCACCTTTAGGTTCATATTGTTCTTCTAATAGAATTTTGTGCATACAGTTGAAGAATTGATTCCTTTAATATCTGCTAAAGTCCATCCAAAGGCCTTTTTATATCTTTTCAACATTTCTACAAATTTTTATTCTTGAATTTCAATTAAATCAGTAGATATAATAACAGACAATGTAGATGAATCTCCTAAACACACATATTTTAAATGGGCAGGTGATACTTTCAGTTCAAGTTCAAGTGGTTTAATACTTGAAGGAATAAGATTTTTACTATCATTTTCTAAAAGGTCTAAAGTTTCAAATTTGTCCTGAACATAATCTAAACTCTCTTCTTTTATTTCATTCTCATTCTCAAATACTCCACTTACCTTAATTTTTCTTCAAACATTCCCTTAAATCGCTCATTACTTAGATAATCAGTAACTTCCATTCTAAAACATTCATTATCTTTTTCAATCACAGGATATTTCATAACTTTTGTTATATTAAATGTTACTTCTTTATCATTGACTCTCATTATTAATTCTTCTTTTGCACATCTATCACAGCTCTCCTTGTTGCAAGAAATTGTCTCCCCAAAATAATAGGAATCTCTTTATCTTCCTCCATATCTAATATAATAAAGTCTATAAGAAAAATAAATTTATCCACTTTCACTAATACATCTTTTAAAATCCTTTAGGATAAGCTATTGATCGATCAGCTAACTAAAGTGTTATAGTAGTAGGGGAAATCTGTCTTAAATCTAAACTCTTAAAAATTGATAGAGACATTTGGTTAATACTAGCTCCCAGATCACATAAGGCTTTTCCAAAAAACTTTTCACCAATAACACAACGTATAGTAAAACTACTAGGATCTAATAACTTTTCAAGAAGCTTTTTTTGAATAATAGCACTACACTCTTCTCTAAGTGAAACAATCTCGTGATCTACAAACTTCCTTTTCTTATTTAGTATATCCTTCATAAACTTCACATAACTTGACATATTTTCCAAAGATTCAATGAAAGAAATATTTATTGTTAACTTTTTAAGGATTTCCAAAAATTTTGTAAATTATTTATCTTTATTCTTCTGCTTCAATTGTTGAGGAAATGGAGGTAGCGATTTTTCTAAAGAAATTTGTATTGGTTTATTTTCATCATTATATCTATCAATTTCTACCTTCTCCTCCTCAACTTCAGTTGCTCTTTGGATTCTTGTTTTCACTTCTTTTTCACTTCGTAATTGAATAGCTTTAATTTGCTCCTTATTTCGATCTGTTGGATTAACTTCAACAGTACTAGGAAGAACTCCCGAAGGTCTGCTACTAAGTGCAGTAGCACTATGTCCTTATTGATTTTCAATATTTCTAATTGCAGCCCCATGATGTTGCATTTGATTTCCCATGTTCAACATTACTTCTTCCATAGTTAACTTCTTCTCCTTAACATGTGTGTTATTGTTAAATCCAGGAGGATAATTGACCAAAGGAAAATATGTTGAGATTTTCATACCTATTTTACACTATTTTTTATGATATTGCACTTTAAAGAAAGGTATTTTTGATGTTTTGTTACAGGAATGATGAATTAGGGTCATTGGAGCTAAAAGATGCAAAAAGGAGCGAATTTGGAGCGAAAAGGACCAAAATGTGAATATTTGAACTAGGGTGCCGATGGTGAGCCCAACGACACTGACGACGAGCCCAACGGCATGGACGATGATAATTTCTCGAGACTCCACATTAAGTAATTTAGAAGGCCCACCGACTGTGCCCTCGAGGCCGCCGACGGTGAGATAAGCTGTTATGTCCAAAGGTACATTGCATGTGGACGATTTTTAGAGGGATGCTTAGGCAACTCTTTGGAAAACTCTTCTACATCTTTAGAAGAAGATTTTGACCGAAAATGGAGAGACTACTGGAGGAGGCTTCTGGGCGCTAGAGAGGTTCTAAAGGTTAGAGAGGTTCTAGTAGGGTGTAGAGAGTTTAATTGTGAGGAATTCTTCAAGAGATTGTAAGAGTGGAGGGAAAGTGAGAGATTTCTTCCTCCTTGCTGCTTTGAAGAGGAATTCTGTGTGTTGTAAAGAAAGGAAGAGATTTAGAGGAAATTCAAAGAGTTTGCTTGGGGAGGAATTAGAGATAAGTGTTATTTACTTGTTGTAGCTTGTATGACTTTGCTTTTATATATGAATTCCAAGTTTTGTTGTANGCCCGCCGACGGCGTCCTCAAGGCCGCCGAAGGCGAGATCGGTGGTTATGTCCAAAAATGCATTGGATGAGGACTAATTTTGGAGGGATGCTTTGGCAACTCTTGGAAAAACTCATCCATAACTTTAAAAGAAGATTTTGGCCGAAAATTAGAGGAGTCCTGGAGGTTAGAAAGGTTCCATTAGTGTGTAGAGAGTTTACCAGAGCATCTATTGTGAGAAATTCTTCGAGAGATTGTAAGAGTGGAGGGAAAGTGAGAGATTTCTTCCTCCTTACCGCTTCGAAGAGGAGTTCTGTGTGGTGTAAAGAAAGGAAGAGATTCAGAGGAACTTTCAGGAGTTTTCTTGGGGAGGAATTAGAGATAAGTTTTATTTACTTGTTGTAGTTTGTATGACTTTGTGTTTATATATAAATTCTGAGTTTTGTTGTGACTTCCCCATGAGTTCTGAGGAGTTTTCTCTGTCTTGCTTCTTGTCTTAAGNGTCTCTCTCCTTGTCTTGAGATTTGTGAAATGGTGATTTGATTTGGTTGAGCCATGAAAATGTTAAAGAAGTAGTGATGATCTTTTCACTTCGATCTTAATTTACTTTCAATCTAGCCAATTGATTTGTTAAAATATGTTGAGTTTTACAACTAAAGTGAAGATTACATCCAATATTCAGGGAGGTCAAAGCCCTTGGAAATTAGGTGCAAATAAATACAGAAATAAAATTATCGGGCATAGAATTGGAGATTTTAAAGTGACAGACTAAAATCCCCAATTTGGTCCTATCGTTTGGGTGTTGAAGTGTAGATGTTAGCCCTCAGGCGAGGGGAACGTGGGAGCTCCAAAGTGAGAGCCAGTATCCTCCCAGCCTAGCCGTAGATTCAGTAAACAAGCGTAAGATTAGTCAATGTTCATTATGCCTGGACCAAAAGGTAAAGAATAGGTATGCTCCTATTTTGCACAATACAATTTGAACTGATTCACTTTATCCATTCACTATAATTTCTTGACAAGGAGAATGATGCTTTCTTATATATTGAATATCACATTAAAAACTTTATTTGTATAATTAGTTATTTAAGAGTTATTAAAATTACATATTTATTTCAATTGCCTATTAGTGAAAGATAAGCAAATTGAATTCCATTGTTGTGATTAAGTATTGATTTTCTAAAATCTTAGTTCGTAGTTCTAATATTACTCCCTGTGGGATCAATATCTAGGGCTCCATTAGAGCCCTATATTACTTGAGCAATATGTATACTTGCATTGATAAGTGTGACTTTACCATTATTGAATACTATATATATACATCTTTATCGAATCTATAACCGTTGTTAAGTTTTTGGTGCCGTTGGTAAGGAATTAAATCTTTTAGCAGCAATATTAAATACTTGTATTTTAAGCATATATTAAGTCGCTGTCAAGTTTTTGACACTATTGCCAGGGAGTAAACAAGAATCATAATTAGAGTAACAGACAAATTAGGACTATTAGAAAATTTTTACTTGAATTGTAACTTATTTTCATATTTAGTTAACTATTTTTCTGTGTATTGATTTCAAATTGTATGCATAAATTTGAACCTGAAAATCTTATAACCTACAATTCAGAATTAGAACGCACTGTTAGAAAAATTAGAAGACTGAAATGGAAAATAATGTGAACAATCAAGGAATAGAAAATGAACACAAACCTAGACCCCTACAAGATTATGCAAATCCTACAGCAGTTGAAATTCACTTATCTATCCAAAATCCTGATGTAGCTGCTAATTCATTTGAGCCGAAACCTACTATTATCCAAATGGTTAAAACAATCAATTTGGAGGTACACCAAATGAAGATCCTAATTTACACCTCGCTAGTTTTTTAAAACTGTGTTACCTTTAAATATGACAGAGTTTCAAACGATGCTGTTAGGTTTAGACTTCCTTTTTCACTTAGGGATAAGGCTAAGATGTGGTTAAATTCATTAGCACCAGGATCTATTATAACTTGGGGAGAACTTTCATAGAAATTTCTACATTAGCACCAGGATCTATTAGAACTTCGGGGAGAACTGTCACAGAAATTTCTATCCAAATATTTCCCTCCATCCAAAACTGCTAAACTAAAAATGACCTTTCACAGAAATTTCTATCCAAATATTTCCCCCATCCAAAACTGCTAAACTTAGAAATGACATAACATCGTTCTGTCAGATTGATGGAGAGTCGATATATGAAGCTTGGGAGAGATTTAATGATCTTCTTAGGAAGTGCCCTCATCATTTGTTAACAGATTGGTTGACAATTCAAACTTTTTATAATGAATTAATGGAATCACTTAGATCGATTATAGATGTTGCGGCTGTGGTTCTTTAATGTCAAAACTTTTTGATGAGGCTTATTCGTTAGTAGAAGAGATGGCTACCAACAATTTTTAATGGCCTTATGAAGGGGTAAATTCTAAAAGAGTAGCTAGTATCCATGCTTATGATGCAATATCTATGTTAGCTTCACAGATTGCTGCAATATCAAAGAAATTAGATCATTATGGAATGAATTATTCTCCAACACATACTATGATGGAAGAGAATTCATCTGGGCAATTTGTGGATGTTCAACCTTCTTATGGGACTTTAAATGCTATCAATAGACCCAACAATCCTTATTCAAACTATTATAACCCAGATTGGAAGAATCATCTAAATTTTAATATAACAATTCTTCTACAAATCAACTGGGCGAACAAGTGAACCCATTAGGAAATTCATCCAACCAAGGAAATATTAATTATAGACCTTCTTATCCTCCAGGGTTTAAGAGTAACACTCAAATTAAGGAAAAAAAGTTGTCTATGGATAATATGATATTAAACATGGGTCAACAATTGCAAAATCAAGTAAATCAATTAAAAATTCAAGAAAATTAGTTACAAAATTAAGGAACCGCTATTAAAAATATTGAAAATCAATTAGGGCATATTGCTACTGTGCTTAGTAACCGAACATTAGGAACTTTTCTTGGTACTGTGGAACCAAATCTTAAAGATCAAGGAAAAGAACAAATAAAAGTGATACAATTATGAAGTGGAAAAGAATTGGAAACAAGAGTACAGAAAGAAACAGAAATTGAAAAATGAGAAAGCGTATACAGAAAAGGAAAAGGATCATGAATACCCAGAATTAGAATACCCACTTACGCCAATGAACATTACTGTGGAGAAACCTCCACCACCGTTTCCTCAAAGATTGAAGCAATACAAATAGAATAAATAATTTTCCAAGTTTTTAGAAATTCATAAAAAATTAATGATAAATATTCCCTTCGTAGAAGCTTTAGAGCAAATGCATAATTATGTGAAATTTATGAAAGATATTCTGAACAAAAAAGGAAGTTCACTGATAATGAGACTGTTGCAGCTAGCGAAGAGTATAGTGCAATTATTCAGAAAAAGTATCCTGAAAAATTAAAAGTTCCTGGTAGTTTCACTATACAATGTGCTATCGGTGAAAAAATTTATGGAAGAGCTTTATGTGATTTGGGAGACAACATTAATCTTATGCCTCTATCAAGTTTCAAAAGATTAGGATTAGGAGAAGTCTCATCTACTTCTCTTATTCTTATGCCTCTATCAATTTTCAAAAGATTAGGATTAGGAGAAGTCTCACCTACTTCTGTAATTCTTCAGTTAGCGGATCGTTCAGTTACATATCCTAAGGGAGTTATAGAAGATGTGTTAGTAAGACTACAGTTAGCAGATCGTTCAGTTACATATCCTAAGGGAGTTATAGAAGATGTGTTAGTAAATAAATCTTATGTCTCTATCAATTTTCAAAACATTAGGATTAGGAGAAGTCTCACCTACTTCTGTAACTCTTTAGTTAGATCAATTTTCAAAAGATTAGGATTAGGAGAAGTCTCACCTACTTCTTTAACTCTTCAGTTAGAATCAATTTTCAAAAAATTAGGATTAGGAGAAGTCTCACCTACTTCTATAACTCTTCAGTTAGCGTATCAATTTTCAAATGATTAGGATTAGGAGAAGTCTCACCTACTTCTGTAACTCTTCAGTTAGCAAATCGTTCAGTTACATATCCTAAGGGAGTTATAGAAGATGTGTTAGTAAAAGTGGACAAATTTATATAGTTACTCCTAAGGGAGTTATAGAAGATGTGTTAGTAAAAGTTGATAAATTTATCTTTCTTGTGGATTTTAATTAAGAGATGTTTCACCTACTTTTGTAACTCTTCAGTTAGCAGATCATTCAATTACTTTTCCGGGAGTTATAGAAGATGTGTTAGTAAAAGTGGATAAATTTATCTTTCCTGTGGATTTCATTGCTTTATAGAAGATGTGTTAGTAAAAGTGGACAAATTTATCTTTCCTGTGGATTTCATTATTTTAGATATGGAGGAAGAGAAGATGTGTTAGTAAAAGTGGACAAATTTATCTTTCCTGTGGATTTCATTGTTTTAGATAATGAGGAATATGTGTTAGTAAAAGTTGATAAATTTATCTTTTCTGTGGATTTCATTATTTTAGATATGGAGAAGATAAAGAAATACCTATCATTTTAGGGAGACCATTTTTAGCTATTAGAAAAGCTATGATAGATGTTCAAAAAGGAGAATTGAATATGAGAGTTAACGATCAAGAAGTGACTTTTAACATTGTGAAATCGATGAAATACCCTGTTATTGAAAGAGTAATGAATGTTTTCACATAGAAATTAGTGAACATCTATTGCATGAGCATTTTAAAGAACATTTTGAAGAGAAAGAACAATTTGAAGATAGTGATGAAGTTATGTTGGATGAAATAAAAAATGAAGAATTAGATTATGTTCAGCGAAGATTTGAGATGCTGAATATTACAAAAAATGTTGATAAGAATCTAGTTCCGTCAATTATAAAACCTTCTGAACTTGAGTTAAAAATACTGCCTAACCACTTGAAGTACGTGCTTTTGGGAGACTCATCTACACTACCTATTATTATATCTTTAGAATTAAATGATTTGCATACATTAAAAAGATATAAGAAAGCTTTTGGTTGGACCTTAGTTGATATTAAAGGAATCAGTCCTTCGATCTGTATGCACAAAATTATACTAGGTGAAAAATATAAACCAAGTGTTGATCCACAAAAGAGATTAAATCCAATCATGAAAGAAGTAGTTAAGAAGGAAATTTTGAAATGGTTAGACACTGGAATTATATATCTTATTTCAGACAGTGCATGAGTAAGTCAAATTCATTGTGTTGCTAAGAAAGGAGGAGTGACTATTGAAACAAAAGAGAAAAATGAATTAATACTTATCAGACAAGTTACTGTGTGGCGTATTTGCATTGATTATAATAAATTAAACACTACTACTAGGAAATATCACTTGCCTTTACCATTTTTAGACCAAATAGAAGATAGACTTNTCATTTTCCTCTACCATTTCTAGATCAAATAGTAGATAGACTTGCTGGACACAAATATTTTTGCACTTCCCTTTACCATTTTTAGACCAAATAGTAGATAGACTTGCTAGGCACAAATATTTTTGCTTTTTAGATGGATATACCGGTTACCATCAAATTCCTATTGCTCCCGAGGATCAAGAAAAGACAGCATTTACTAGTTCTTTTAGAACTTTTACGTTTAGAAGAACGCCCNTGCGTGGGTAAGTCCAATTCATTGTGTTCCTAAGAAAGGAGGAGTGACTGTTGAAATAAAAGAAAATAATGACGTAATACATACCAGACAAGTTACTGGGTGGTGTATTTGCATTGATTATAGAAAATAAAACACTGCCACTAGGAAAGTTCACTTCCCTTTACCCTTTTTAGACCAAATAGTAGATAGACTTGAAGGGCACTTCCCTTTACCATTTTTAGACCAAATAGTAGATAGACTTGCTAGGCACAAATATTTTTGCTCACTTCCCTTTACCCTTTTTAGACCAAATAGTAGATAGACTTGCTGGGCATAAATATTTTTGTTTCTTTTAGACCAAACAGTAGATAAACTTGTTGGGCACAAATATTTTTATTTTTTAGATGGATATACTTTAGATCAAATAGTAGATAGACTTGTTGGGCACAAATATTTTTTTATTTAGATGGATATACTTTAGACCAAATAGTAGATAGACTTGCTGGGCACAAATATTTTTATCTTTTAGATGGATATACCGATTACCATTAAATTCTTATTGCTCCTGAGGATCAAGAAAAGACAACATTTACTAGTCCTTTTGAAACTTTTGCTTTTTGAAGAATGTCTTTTGGATTATGTAATGCACCGGCAAANCTCTTTTGATTCTTCAATTTCTTCTCTCTCTACTTCAGTTTCTTTTTGAACCCTACCTTCCAACTCCCTTCCACTTCTAAGTTGAACGGCTTTTACTTGCTCTGTATTCTGTTCTTTTAAGTTTGATTCAATATTACTAGAAAATGTTCCTCAGGATCTATACTTAATGAATTTGCAATTTGCTTCTAATTGTAGCTCCTTAACTTTGTAATTGATTTCCCATTTGTAACACCACTTCTTCTATAAATAACTTCTTCTCCTTAAATTGTGTTTTACCATTGAAACTTGGAGGATAAGTAGATCTATAATTATTATTCCCTTGATTGTTCCAGTTTCCTAATGGGTTTACTTGGTTGTTCCCCCTTTGCTGATTATTACCACCCAAATTGTTATTCCAGTTAAAGATTGGATGGTTCTTCCAACACGAGTTATAATAATTTGAATATGAGTTATTCTGTTTGTTATTTATGACATTCAAAATTTCTAATGATGCTTGAGAATCTACCATTTGGCATAATGAATTCTCTTTAATCATGGAAATTGGTTGAGAAAATTCATTCCAAATTGGTTAACTTCCTTGAAATTGCAGCAACTTGATTTGCTAACATGGTAAATGCATCAGTTTCATGAATATTGGCTATTTTCTTAGGATTCAACCTCTGAGAAGGCCGTTGAAAATTATTGGTATCCATTTCTTCAATTAAAGCATAAGCGTCATGAAATGGTTTTGACATCAATGAACCACCAGTAGCGACATCGATAATTGATCTAAGAGATCCAACTAATCCATTATAAGAAGATTGAATTATTAACCAATATGGTATAGCATGATGTGGACACTTTCTTAAGAGTACTTTAAATCGTTCTCATGCTTCATAAATAGATTCCCCTTCAAACTGATTAAAAGATGTAATATCATTTCTAAGCTTCCCAGCAGATAGATTCCCCTTCAAACTGATTAAAAGATGTAATATCATTTCTAAGCTTCGCAGTTTTTGTATGTGGAAAATATTTAGCAAGGAATTTTTGTGCTAATCACCCCAAGTTCTGATAGATCCAGGTGCTAAAAAATTCAACCACATCTTAGCTTTATCCTTCAGTGAGAAAAGAAATAACCTAAGTCCATGATATCATCAGATACACCATCATATTTAAATGTAGCGCACAATTCTAGAAAATTGGTAAGATGTAAATTTGGATCTTCAGTTGGTGATCCCCTAAACTGATTATTTGATACCATTTGGATAATAACATGTTTAAGTTCAATTGAATTAGCCACTACATTAGGTTTTTGAATACTACAATGAAGTTCATCTACAGTAGGGTTGGCATAATCTCTTAAAGGTCTAAACTCTTGATGAATTTTAGCATTATGATCATTATGGTCTGATATTTCTGTAATTTTTTTAGATTTTTTAAGATTTTTAATTTTTTTTATTTTTCTAATTTTTCTAATAGTTCTCTCTAATTGAGAATCGTAGGGCACTAATCCTTCAGAACCTGAACTACACATACACTAACATAAAATAAAATAAAACTAAACACACTCAAAATAAGATATAATAACTTTTAAAGTTTAAATAAAACTTTCTAAAAAATAGAAATTTACTTTTAAAATCAGTTTCTCCCCAGCAACGACACCAAATGCTTGTTCCCGATTACTGCTTATATGCAACAGTATAACAATAACTTTGATAATATTTTTCACTTATATTTCCTTATTTTGCAACAAAAAAAACTTGATCCTGAAGAAAAATAAGAATTTAACTTTTAATTTACATAGATTGTNTTTTTTTTACAATCACTCAAAATAAATTAACAAAAATGATAAAATAAAAGTAAAAGTGGTGCCTGAAAATCTTTCTTCTGAACTAACTCCCCAAATGAGAACTTTCAAAACTTTCCAATACTTTTAGGACCCTTTTCAAAGTCCTCTCTTCTTTCTTTTATAGTTTTCCAAGAGGTGCCTTGGAAACTCTACAAAATGTGTCCCAATTCAATATATTTCCCAAAGAGATGCATCATTTCGTGATAATTTTTGTCCATGATGGTTATAACCACCTATTAAGTCAATGAGTGCCTCAAAAACCTCTTCAAAATTCACAGAAATCGACTTACTCGTCTAGTAACTGCCACTGGCGCTTAAGCGCGAGACCTTTGGCGCTTAGGCGCGACCTTATTTGTTTAACCGGTGCTTAAGTGTCGGATCTGGCGTTTAGGCGCCAAAACTCATTTGCACATTTTTCACCTTTTTGCCCCAAATTTGATCCTTTTTCACTCCTTTAAGTATTTTTCACCTTTTTATTTGTATCTGCAAGAAAAACACAAAAATACCTTCCATTAAAGGACAACATCTCAAAAATAGGTATAAAAATGTGTCTAAAAACACTATATATTTTAGGTGTATCACTCCACACAACACTAATCTTGCCTTATTTATAGGGAATATTGACACAGGAATTCAGGGAGTACAATTATTGCAAGTGCTTATTGCATAAAAAGTAAATAAAATTTTTCATTTAGTTCTATTATTCTTATAACAGTTGTCATTTTTAAAGAAATAAAATATTTATAGTATTAAATATTTACATTGAAATTATGACCACAAGAATCAAGGAAATTCAAAGGATCGCATTAGAATGATACCAAAGAATTACATCGAAACAATCGAAAGATAGAAACACCAAGCATCATTCTGTTAGGTCGAATCATGGGCCGACAAAAGAAAAGAATATCCGAACGAAGAAAGCAGTAGACACCTGTTCTAAGGAATGGTGTATGTCATCAATTCCCTCAACCAGATTCTCAGATCCCTCATAGAGAGAACCAACGACCGATCCCTCATAAAAAGAACCAATGATCAATCCCTCATAGAATTAAAATTTCCTCTACTTCTCTCATATGTCCAATACTCTATCCCTCGTAGGTGACAAATAGAATATTTTTAAATTCATGTAAATTTTTCTAAAAATTTTCGTGGGACCAATCTCTCAATCGAACTGTTTTATCCGTAGCCATTAAAATAATAACGTATAAAAAATTCCTCCNAAATAATAACGATAAAAAATTCATCCACGATTGGTAGCCGTTTCAATGCGGTTTGGTAGCCCTTCGAGAAGCATCTGGTGAACGCGTGGTCAGAAATGCCCAGGAGAATTTCCCGGTCGCTGTTTCACCACGTGTCAAGAAACACACAGATGGCCATCCTACGTGGAACCAGCATTCGCCAAGCAAATGATTCGGCCTAGGGCTTACCGGCGCTCTCCCTGTTTTCTTTCGCCGTTTCGCTTTCTTGCACGGTCGTTCCTCTTCCTGGTACGAGGGCTAGTACTGCAGATAAGTGAGAATGAGTTCGAAAGACTAAAGATAGAAGGCAGAAAACGCGGCTGTCATTTCTTGGAGAAGCGTAGTTGATAAAGTGAGAAGGGAAGTGGAGAATGAATGATAGTGGTGGAGCAGAGGAGTTGGAGGAGGACAGAAGGGAGATGGGTATGTTGGAGGAGAAAGAGAAGGAAAAGGAAGTAGTACTGATGTGGGGCTATCTTCCCGGAGTATCTGCTGAGAGATCGCCATTATTGAACCCGGTTCCCGTTCGCCGGCCAGAATCTGCCGCCGGGGATGCGTGGAGGGACGTGTCCGGGGGTGGATGCGGCTTCGCTATGGCCATTTCGGGTGACTTATTGAATCCTTCTTTTTTTTTCTCTCATTCTTTGTTGCTTGCTTGATCTCACTTCTCATTTTGCCTGGGCACAGCTTCCTGTTTATCTATTTATTGTGGTTGTTTGAAAAATCTGTACGATTTAAATCCTAGATCATCTTAATTCCTGTCGGGCTGCTGATTTCATTAAGCTTGTCTGCTAAATTTGTTTTGTAATCAACCCGCCCGCCCTGTTTAGGTCTGAAGTTTTTTTTTGATATGTTGTGGACAATTATTAACCATTGTAGCAGTACATTGCGAGCTTAGCTTGGAGCGGAGACGGTGCTCGCCCAAATATCACTCAAGGCAGGTTCAAGTGTAGCCGGTCTTTTTCACTAAAGGGCAAAGCAAGTTGACCGTTCTCAGCAGACTGCTTTCAAGGCTAGTCGCTTATGTCATGAAAAATCAACTTGCTGAAGTCGCCATGAATTTTCTCCTAAGTTCAAGTTAGTCAAAGATATTTTTCAATTGAGCATCAAGGTTTCTTGGCCAAGTTGCCCAATGCCATTTCACACTCATGCTCTTATATGCTTGGCCAGCCCTAGTGAAGTCTGCCAGCAACCTCACGCCAACATGTTCCTCTTTTCAAAATCATTATCTAGATTTAAAGTAATCCAGAACTAGAACTAGCAAATATTTGTTCTATAGCAAATATTCATTTGTGATTAACGTGAAATTTGCTAATTTCTTAAAATTTAATCTTTTCTTATAATGTTGAGCCTTGAGTTCAAATCAAAAACACATTCAAATCACTTGCTCTAGTCTTGCACTTTCTGCAAGGCAATGAAAGCTTAGAGTTTCATTCTTCATTTTCTTTATCTTTACTTTTTAGCCAATTATGTTAGTAAGATTTTGGTATAGAAAAAGTTGAATTTAATATCTTTTAAGATGTGGTGAGTGTGAATTAATGGCAAAGACCAAAGACGAAGCATTTGGGCCACAAGATAGAGAAAAAAAGGCACGAAGATTCCAACAAAACATGAAAAACCAAGACTTTTCATTAGTAAGAAACTCAATCAAATTAAGGAGAGGTCACCGGAATGATCCAATAGATTAATTATTCAATAGATTCTCAATAGTTTTATGCATGGCAATCTTCTTTGTTGTTTTCTACTCAACAAATCTTTGAAAGCTTATTCAAAATATTGTCATAAATTGAGAATTTCTCAACTTATTTCTCATTTAGCTCATCTCAATTTATTTGGACAATGCAAGAATACAACTAATAAGGCTGAAATTTAATGACAGTAGATTTTATTTATAAACCAAAACATTGCAACTTGTTTTAGCCAAAATTATAGGAAAGGAGATGAAAAACATTATAAATCTAAGGCTCTGTTTGGGATCACTTTTTGTTTTTTTAGTTAGTTTAGTTTTTATTTTGTTTTCTGTTTTATATTTCTAAAAAACGTGTTTGGTACTATTTTGATTTTTTTTTTAAAGTATAAAATATATTTGGTTGATAATTTTCTCTTTTTTTAAGGAAAACCTATAATTTTCTTAAAAATATCACCAGTTCTAATTATATAAAAAATNTATACTAGTTACCATCAAATTCTTATTGCTCCTGAGGATCAAGAAAAGACAACATTACTAGTCCTTTTGGAAATTTTGTTTTTTGAAGAATGCCTTTTGGATTATGTAATGCACCTGCAACATTACAGAGATGTATGATGTCTATATTTAGTAAGTTAATTGATGATGGATTGGAAGTATTTATGGATGATTTCTCTATATTTGGAACATCATTTGACGCATGCTTAAATTATCTTAAAAAAATTTTGGAGTTAAGAGAAAGAACTAATTTAGTTTTAAATTGAAAGAAATGTCAATTTATGGTTACAGGAGGAATTGTGTTAGGACATAAAATTTTAGAACATGGTATGGAAGCAGACCGTGCAAAAATTCAAGTTATATCTAAACTAACATCTCCTACTAATTTAAGAGAGGTTAGGAGTTTTCTAGGACATGTTGGTTTTTACAGGTGTTTTATTAAAGATTTTGCAAAAATTACTAAACCGTTATGCCAACTTTTAGAAAAGGACAAGAAATTTGAGTTTACTGAAAATTGTTTAAATGTCTTTGAGTTATTAAGGAAAAAATTAATCACAGCCCCTATTATAGTTTCACCTAACTGGGAGAAACCATTTGAACTGATGTGTGATGCTAATGATTATGCTATTGGAGTTGTTCTGGGACAAATGTATGAGATTTTTAAAGTTATATACTACGCTAGTAAAACTCTTAATGATGCTCAAATTAATTATACTATTACTGAAAAAGAGTTACTGGCTATTGTGTATGCTTTAGAAAAATTTAGATCTTATTTAATTGGGACTAAATGTGTTGTGCACACTCATCACTCTACTATTAAATATCTAATGCAAAAGAAGGATGTCAAACTAAGGTTTATTAGATGGATATTGTTGATGCAAGAATTTGATCTTGTGATTATTGATAGAAAGGAAATTGATAATCAAATTGCTGATCATTTGTTGAGATTAGAAAATCATTTGATCATGACAATGAAATTACAGACAATTTCCCTGATGAACAACTTTATAATATTAATGAGTGGAAAAACCGATAATGGAAATTACAGACAGTTTCTCTGATGAACAACTTTATAATATTAATGAGTGGAAAATATCATGAACAGTTTCCTTGATGAACAACTTTATAATATTAATGAGTGGAAAATACCATGGTATGCTGATTTTGTTAACCCTGATGAACAACTTTATAATATTAATGAGTGGAAAATACCATGGTTTGCTGATATTGTTAATTATATTGGAAGTGATATTTTCCCACCTATGCTGACATTACAACAAAAAACAAAATTCATTCATGATGTTAAATCATATTTTTGGGATGAGCCTTATTTATATAAATAATGTAAGGATCTTAATATGAGAAGATGTGTACCTTATGAAGAAACTGTTCTAATCATTCAAAAATGTCATGATTCTGAACTTGGAGGACATTTTGGGATTGATAAAACTGCTTATAAAATTTTACAAGTTGGATTTTATTGGCCTAGTATCTTTAGAGATGCTTATAGATACATAAAAACTTGTGATCGATGTCAACAAGTAGGCAATACATCTAGAAGAAATGAAATGCCTCTGAATTTCATGTTAGAAGTTGAGATCTTTGATGTTTGGGATAGATTTCATGGGACCATTTATTCCTTCATTTGGGAACTTATATATATTAATTACAGTAGACAATGTTTTAAAGTGATTAGCACAAGCTTTACCTCGTTGTGACGCTAAAAGTGTTTCAAAATTTTTAATGAAAAATATTTTCACTAAATACAGAATGCCGAGAATGATTATCACTCACGGAGGATCCCATTTTAAAAATAAAAATAATCAGAGATTGACAAAAAAGTTCAATATTCATAGAATCTCTACTGCCTATCACCCTCAAACTAGTGGGTTAGCTGAAGTTTCTAATAGAGAGATTAAACAAATTCTTGAAAAGATTGTAAAACCTAGTAGAGTAGATTGGTCCACTAGACTGGATACCGCATTATGGGCTTACAGGACTGCTTATAAAACTCATATTGAAATTACTCCTTATAGACTAATTTTCGGAAAGACTTGTCACTTAATAGTAGAATTGGAGCATAAAACATATTGAGCAATTAAAGAATTCAATTATAATTTGAAAGATGCTGGTAAGAAGAGATTATTACAATTGAATGAATTAGAAAAATTAAGAAATTAATCATATGATAATGACAGAATTTATAAGGAAAAACTAAAGTTATGACATGATTGGAATATTAACCAGAAGAACTTTGAACCAGGACAAGAAGTTTTACTTTACAATACAAGACTGAAGTTATTCCCTGGGAAATTGTAGTCTTGTTGGTTTGGACCCTTTACTGTGACTCAAGTTTATACGTACGGAGCTGTTGAAATTGAAGATCAAAAGATTGGAAATAGATTTAAAGTAAATAGACACAGATTAAAATCATATTTTGAGAGTAAAAGACCAAAATTTAAAGAGGTTTTAATGATCAGTCAACCTGAAAAATACTTGAATAGGTCGGGCTGACGACGTAAAACTAAGCGCTTTATGGGAGGCAACCCATAGTTATCTGTATTTTTATTGCGATTATAGTAGTTTTTATTTGAAATTATCGTTAGTTTGGGGTAGTATTAAACTCTACTAACTCTATTTACCCTTGAATCATCATAAAAATTGGATCCATAGAGAAAAATTAGAACGCATTCAGACCAGAGCGAAACTGTGCAATTTTTGCCTTAGGCGTCGACGGCGCCATCGACACCGCTGACGGTGGTTTTTCCCAAAAGTCAAGGCAATTAAATTCTTAAGGCTCACCGACGGTGCCCTCGATGCCGCCGACGGCGAGACCGGCGGGATGGTGGTTTCTGGAGTTTGAATGGGTGGTTTTTTGCGATTTTAGGCGGGAGTTAGTCATTTTAAACTTAAAAATTCGATTCCTAAGTTCATATTTCCTCCAAAAATGAAGTGAAAATCCACCAAATTCATCCTTATGGTGTTCAATTCCCCTAAAAACCATAGAATGCTAGTGTTCAACTGGAGAAAGTTCATTAGTGCGGAGGCGCAATAAATCTTCAAGAAGGTACTGACAAAGAAAAGATTAATCAAGGAAAGAGGATTCGTAAATCGAGGATTGAATAATCCATCGACAGAAATTGAAGAGATGATTGTGCGGTGAAGATGGGAAGTTCTGTGCTACACTACAGCCGCCATAGTTGTTATTGTGGTGAAGGAATTTTATTCTAATTTACATGGAATCAACCAGAGAGTCGTCTATGTGCAAGGTAGATAGATAACTTTTACTCCTGCATGCATCAATGAGTTATATATGATCGAGAACGTTCCTGTCTGCCATTATTCCAACTTCATCCCGACAAGAAACCTGTTGAATGAAATTTCCCTATATTTAACAGACGAAACTGAAGATTGGGAAATGAGAGAAAACAGATATGTTAGTTTTTCTGCAACACTTCTAAATCTCATTTCTAAACACTAACACTTCTTCATTTCTATAAAAATGTTACCGATGATGAGGATCGGTAATGTTTCTAAGGAAATTGCTATTCTAAATTACTGCATCTAAATGGGACTGCCGATCGATATTGGATCTATAATTGTGAAGTCTATTTTGGGCCTGATCGTTCATGGATCATCTTATGGGCTTGGACATCCTTCCATAATTTTCTTATTTTGCAGTCTGTTCCAAGTATTTTATGAAAATTAGGAAAAGGTACTTCTATCTTGGAACCTTTGGACCCAACTGAGAGATTCCCAACCAATGAAGATGAAAATGATATGACTATTATGTTGGATCAATCATCACAGAATTCACTGCCTATTCAACCCTTAATTTCGGACAAGACACTAGTGTTCCTGCGCAAAATTAAGAAATTGGAGAAGGAGGTACAAAATGCCATGAATACAATTAATAATATCTCTGATTTCTTTGATCATCTAGATTGGAGGATGAAAGAGCATTTTGATCACTCTGTACATATCGAAGGAAGTCTGATATGGCTGATGAGAATGATGAAATTGATAGAAGAGGACTCTACTGAAGAATTTCATACCTACCCTTCTATAACATCTTCGTTCATGTTCAATCAATGGGTGATCTCAGAGGAGAATCTAGCACTGAATCTGAAGAATAGTAGATTTACATTGCTACTTGTATGTCTATGTGTGTAATTTGGTTTGAAATTTATGTTTGCTTTGTTTTAGAATTTTGCTTTTAGATCTCTGTATAGTTGAGACAGAGCATAGGATGTTTGTTTTCAGCGTTTTGAGTGTTGTGGCTTGAATTGTGACACTAAATTGATGTATTAAGGTTGAGAAAATACCAAACTTAGGTGTGTCATGTAACGTATATTGTAACCCTTGGAATTTATATATAATTGTGATGTTTTGTGTTGTTAAAGTTTATTTGTGATAAGTACATCATTTAATCACTTAAAATTATATCTACAATGATTGAACAGATGTCGTTGAGGCTTGAAATTGATCGAAATCGCAAAAATTCAGAAATTGAACAAATTCAATAGAGCTCACCGACGGTGCCCTCGACGCCGTCGACGGTAGAACTTTCCCGAGACTTAGGATATTAATTCTATAGAGCTCGCTGATGACCACGAAGACCCCGCCGACAGTGAGATTCCAAAAAAATACCTTTAACTGCGATTTTGACTAGTCAACCGCCACTATTCATCATCCCCTTCCTCTAAAAATGCAAATTTTGACATAGGGCTTGAGAGATCTTGGATTTGGGGGCAATTTCAAGGCATTTAGACATTAGATTTGATCATCTCTTGGTAAGAGCTTCACTCCACATAAAAAATATTTGATTTTCACCATGAATTTCTTCCACATTGAGAAGATCCAAAAAATTTTGAGAATGTGAAGAAAATATTGTGAAGAAATTCATGGAATTTAGTTTTGAACTCTTAGAATCACTCTTGGAAGCCATTATTTGCATATTTTAAGTATATTTTGGAATTTTTTTATAATTTTAATTAGATTGAAATGGCTTCACGACAAAATGGGCAACTTGAGTTTGACGAGCCTCGCTTCGTCAATGCAAAGGCTCAATCAAGGTTTACTTCAGTGTTTGAAGGAAAGAAATGTATACAAGATCGGGTTTTTGAGAGTCCGGGAGGAGAAGCTGAACGTGTTATTACCGTGTGGAGGTGGGAAAACTTCTGTTACACCATCAATAAGGCTGCTACAAATATTGTAAATAAGTTTTATGCCAACGTGCTCTATTCTGAGGATAGAATCGTTCAAGTGCGGGGATTTTCTGTTAAATTTAGTGCCGCCCACATTAACTCCTTTTACGAAGTCCCAGACTCTTATAACTGCCATTATGAAACCTTCAGTATGATGGAAGACCTGCTGAACGATGTGATCAACTTTCTCACTAATAAGAAAGGAACATGGAAGATAAAGAAACAAGAACGGGTAAATTTTTCTGCTTCCATGTTAAATGCCACATCTAAAGCGTGACACTATTTTATTTCCTCTACTCTGTTACCGACCTATCACCATAGTGAGTTAACACGAGATAGAGCTAATCTGAATTTTTGTATTCAAAATAATAGAATATAAATGTGGGGAGAATCATTTTTAAGAATATATTAACCTCGGNGACTAGAACTCTTAAACTTGATGACTAGATAATCTTGTACCTACAGAGTTAATTTAATTACTTGAATTTCTTCTAAAAATCTCACTAGGATATTTATTTAAATCAAACTTATAGTATTTCTGAATTAAAACTTTACTACAATAGATCATAAGTAGATAATCTTGTACCTATAGAGTTAATTTAATTACTTGAATTTTTTCTGAAAATCTCACTATAACCTAAGTCAAACTTATACTTTTCTGAATTAAAACTTTACACAATAGATCATAACTTTTATATAGTACTAAAATTACTTGAGGACAAGTAATAGTTAAGTTTGTGGGATTTTGACCCCTTAAATCAAACTTATAGTATTTTTGAATTAAAACTTTATTACAATAGATCATAACTTTTATGTAGAACTAAAATTACTTGAGGACAAGTAATAGTTAAGTTTGGGGGATTTTGACCAAAGAAAAATATGTTGAGATTTTCATACCTATTTTATACTTTTTTTGTGGGGGATTTTAACCAAAGGAAAATATGTTGAGATTTTCATACCTATTTTATACTGTTTTTGATGATATTGCACTTTTAAAAGGAAAATATGTTGAGATTTTCATACCTATTTTACACTATTTTTAATGATATTGCACTTTAGAAAAAGGTATTTTTGATGTTTTGTTGCAGGAATGATGAATTAGAGTCTTTGGAGCAAAAAGATGCAAAAATGAGCGAATTTGGAGCAAAAAGGACAAAAATGTGAAGATTTGAACTAGGGCGCCAACAGCGAGCCCAAGCGCGCCGATTGCGAGAATTTCCCAAGACTCTAGATTAAATAATTTAGAAGGCCCACCGACAGTGCCCTCGAAGTTGCCGACGGCGAGATCGGCAATTATGTTCAAAGGTGCATTGGATGTGGACGATTTTTGGAGGGATGCTTAGGCAACTCTTAGGAAAACACTTCTACATCTTTAAAAGAAGATTTTGGCCGAAAATGGAGAGACTTCTGGAGGAGGCTCTTGGGCGCTAGAGAGGTTCTAGAAGTTAGAAAGGTTCCACTAGTGTGTAGAGAGTTTAATTGTGAGCAATTCGTCGAGAGATTTTAAGAGTGGAGGGAAAGTGAGATATTTCTTCCTCCTTGCTGCTTCCAAGAGGAATTCTGTGTGCTGTAAAAAAAGAAAGAGATTTAGAGAAACTTTGAGGAGTTTGCTTGGGGAGGAATTAGAGATAAGTGCTATTTACTTGTTGTAGTTTGAATGACTTTGCTTTTATATATGAATTCTGAGTTTTGTTGTGTCTTCCCCATGAGTTCTGAGTAATTTTCTCTGTGACCTTGTCTTGAGATTTGTGAAATGGTGATTTGAATTGGTTGAGCCATGAAAATGTTAAAGAATTTGTGATGATATTTTCACTTTGATGTTAATTTGTTGGTAATTTGAATTGGTGAAGCCATGAAAATGTTAAAGAAATTGTGATGATCTTTTCACTTCGATCTTGTACTTTCAATCTGGCCAATTGATTTGTTTAAAATATGTTGAGTTTTACAACTAAAGTGAAGACTACATCCAAGATTCAGGGAGGTCAAAGCCCTTGAAAGTTGGGTGCAAATAAATAGGGAAAGATTACATACAAGATTCAATCTGGTCAATTGATTTGTTAAAATATGTTGAGTTTTACAACTAAAGTGAAGATTACATCCAAGATTTACGGAGGTCAAAGCCCTTAGAAGTTGGATGCAAATAAATGNTTCAAGGTGGTCAAAGCCCTTGGAAGTTGGGTGCACATAAATAAGGAAATAAAATTATCGGGCGTAGAATTGGATATTTTAGAGTGACAGACTAAAATTCCCAATTCAGTCCTATCGTTTGGGTGCTGAAGTGTAGATGTTAGCCCTCAAACGAGGGGAACGTGGGAGCTTCAAGGTGAGAGCCGGTATCCTCCCAGCCTAGCCGCAGATTCAGTAAACAACTGTAGGATTAGTCAATGTTCTTTATGCCTGGACCAAAGGGTAAAGAATAGGTATGCTTCTATTTAGCACAATACAAATTGAACTAATTCACCTTATCCATTCACTATAATTTCTTAACAAGGAGAATGATGCTTTCTTATATATTGAATATCACATTAAAAATATCATTAGTATAATTAGTTATTTAGGAGTTATTAAAATTATATATTAATTTCAATTGCCTATTAGTGAGAGATAAGCAAATTGAATTCCATTGTTGCGATTAAAGTATTGCTTTTTCTAAAATCTTAGTTTGTAGTTCTAATATTACTCCCCGTGGGATCGATATCTAGGACTCTNTAAATGGGAAAATAATATTATCGGGCGTAGAATTGGAGATTTTAGAGCGACAGACTAAAATCCCCAATTCGGCTCTATCGTTTGGGTGCTGAAGTGTAAATGTTCAGGCGAGGGGAACATGGGAGCTCTGAAGTGAGAGCCGGTATCCTCCCAGCCTAGCCGCAAATTCATTAAACAAGCGTGGGATTAGTCAATGTTCTTTATGCCTGGATCAAAGGATAAAGAATATGTATGCTTCTATTTGGCACAATATAATTTGAACTAATTCACTATATTTTCTTGACAAAGAGAATGATGTTTTCTTATATATTGAATAACACATTTAAACCTTCATTAGTATCATTAGTTATTTAATAGTTATTACGTTCATATTTATCTTGTATTTTAAGCATAAATAAAGTCGTCGGTCAAGTTTTTGGCGCCGTTGTCTGGGAGTGATTGAGTGAGCGAGTCAAATCACAATTAGAGTAATGGATAAATTAGGATTATTATAAAATTTTTACTTGAATTGCAAATTATTTTAATTATATTACTGAGTGTACTGATTTCAATTGTATGCATAAATTTGGACCTGAAAATCTTATACCCTATGATTCAGAATTAGAACGCACTATTAAAAGGATTAGAAAATTAAGAAGAGAATCTAGAAATTTTGATACAATGAAAAACAACCTGAACAATTAAAAATGAACACCAACCTAGACCCCTAAGAGATTATGCAAATCCTACAGCAGATGAAATTCACTTTAATATCCAAAATCCTGATGTAGCTGCTAATTCATTTGAGCTTAAACCTGTTATTATCTAAATGGTACAAAACAATCAATTTGGAGGTACACCAAATGAAGTAAACTTGCTATTATCCAAATAGTACAAAACAATCAATTTGGAGGTACACCAAATGAAGATCTCACTTACACCTTGCTAGTTTTTTAGAACTGTGTGCTACTTTTAAATATGACAGAGTCTCAAACAATGTTGTTAGACTTAAACTTTTTTCCTTTTTCACTGAGGGATAAGGCTAAGATGTGGTTAAATTCATTAGTACCGTTAGACTTTTTCCTTTTTCACTGAGGGATAAGTCTAAGATGTGGTTAAACTCGTTAGCACCTGGATCTATTAGAACTTGAGGAGAACTTTCACAGAAATTTCTATCTAAATATTTCCCTCCATCCAAAACTACTAGAACTTGGGGAGAACTTTCACAAAAATTTCTATCCAAATATTTCCCTCCATCCAAAACTATTAAGAACTTGGGGAGAACTTTCACAGAAATTTCTATCCAAATATTTCCCTCCATCCAAAACTGCTGAACTTAGAAATGACATAACATCAAACTTGGGGAGAACTGTTACAGAAATTTCTATCCAAATATTTCCCTCCATCCAAAACTGCTAGAGGGGAGAACTGTCACAGAAATTTCTATCCAAATATTTCCCTCCATCCAAAACTGCTAAACTAAAAATGACAGAACTTTCACAGAAATTTCTATCCAAATATTTCCCTCCATCCAAAACTGCTAAACTTAGAATTGACATAACATCGTTCTGTCAGATTGATTGAAAGTTAATATATGAAGCTTGGGAGAGATTTAAAGATCTTCCCTCATCATTCGTCACCAGATTGGTTGATAATTCAAACTTTTTATAATGGATTAGTGGGATCTTTTAGACCAGTTATAGATGTTACGGCTAGTGGATCTTTAATGTCAAAAGCTTTTGATGAGGCTTATCTGTTAATAGAAGAGATGACTACCAACAATTTTTAATGGCCCTCTGAACAGGTAAATCTTAAAAGAGTAGCTAGTATTCATGATTGTGATGCAATATCTATGTTAANAAATATGTTGAGTTTTACAACTAAAGTGAAGATTACATCCAAGATTCAGTGAGGTCAAAGCCCTTGGAAATTAGGTTCAAATAAATAGGGAAATAAAATTATCGGGTGCAGAATTTGAGATTTTAGAGTGACAGACTAAAATCCCCAATTAGGTCTTATCGTTTGGGTGCTGAAGTGTAGATGGTAGACCTCATGCGAGGGGAACGTGGGAGCTCCGAAGTGAGCCAGTATCCTCCCAGCCTAGCCGCAGATTTAGTAAACAATCATAGGATTATTCAATGTTCTTTATGCCTAGACCAAAGGGTAAATAATAGGTATGCTCTTATTTGACACATTACAATTTGAATCTAATTCACTTATCCATTCACTATAATTTCTTGACAAGGAGAAGGATGATTTCTTATATATTGAATATCACAGTCCATTCACTATAATTTCTTGACAAGGAGAAGGATGTTTTCTTATATATTGAATATCACATTAAAAACCTCAATCCATTCACTATAATTTCTTGACAAGGAGAAGGATGCTTTCTTATATATTGAATATCACATCAAAAACTTTATTAGTATAATTAGTTATTTAAGAGTTATTAAAATTACATATTTATTTTAATTATCTATTAGTGAAAGATAAGCAATTTGAATTACACTATTGTGATTACGTATTGCTTTTTTAAAATCTTAGTTCATAGTTCTAATATTACTCCATGTGGAATCGATATCTAAGACTCCATTAGAGCTCTATATTACTTGAGCGATATGTATACTTGCGTTGATAAGTGTGACTTTACCATTATTGAATATTATATATATACATCTTTATCGAATCTATAACCGTTGTTAAGTTTTTGGTGTTGTTGCTGAGAAATTAAATCTTTTAGCAACAGTTTTAAATACTTGTATTTTTAAGCATATATAAAGTCGCTGTCAATAATAAAATTTATAGTTAGGTTTCCCTTGGTTATTTGAATTTCCTGAGAGGTACACCAAATTGTTATAACTATTCCAACTAAAATTAGGATGATTTTTCCATCCATGATTATAATAATTAGAACAGGGGTTATTATTTCGATTATTTATAACATTCAAAGTTTTGTAAGACGATTGATTATCAATTATTTGTCCTAGTGAATTTTCCTCTAACATTGGTGGTTTTTTAGAATAGTTTACTCCAATTTGATCAATCTTTTTTGATATAATAGCAATTAGAGATGCTAAAATAGACATTGCATCAGAATCATGAGTACTAGCTACTCTCTTTGGATTTACCCATTCAGAGGGCAATTGAAAATTGTTAGTAGACATTTCCTCTATTAAAGAATATGCTTCATCAAAAGGTTTTGATATTAATGATCCACCAGCAGCAGCATCTATAATATATCTAAGTGATCTCACTAATCCATTGTAAAAAATTTTAAATTATTAACCAATCTGGTAAAGCATAGTGTGGGCATCTCCTAAGGACATCTTTAAATCTTTCTCAGGCTTCATATATCGATTCTCCTTCGAACTAACAAAAAGATGTAAAATCATTTCTAAGCTCAGCAGTTTTCAAGGGTCGAAAATATTTAGCCAAAAAATTTTGTGATAGTTCTCCCTAAGTTCTGATAGATCCATGTGCTAATGAATTTAACCAAGCTTTAGCTTTATCCCTTAATGAAAAAGGAAGAAACTCTAAGTCTGACAATATCATTAGACACTCCATCATAATTAATAGTAGCACGTATTTCAAGAAAATGAGCAAGATGTAAGTTAGGATCTTCAGTAGGTGTTCCTCCAAACTAATTTTTTTGTACCATTTGGACAATAACAGATTTAAGCTCAAATGAATTAGCAGCAACATCTGGATTTTGAATTGTCAAACGAAGTTCATCTCCTTTAGGATTAGCATAATCTTTTAAAGGTATTTGTCAATTTTCATTTATTTGATTATCTAAGTTATTCGCCATTTCATTCAAAATTTTAATTTATTTTTGTTGTATTCAAACTTTTCTAATTGTATGTTCTAATTCTGAATCGTAAGGTACTAAACATTCAGATCCAATACTACACATAAACAAGCATAATAAGAAAAGAAAAATTTCTTAAAAATACTCTTAAATGATTTTCTTATGATTTTTTTAATGATTTTTATTTTTTAATTGAATATTTATCACTAAATTTCCTTATTTATTGATTCTATTTAATTTTTCATTGCCTTCCCCGGCAACGGCGCAAAAAACTTGATCCAAAAAATTATAGTTGTGTAAAATTAATGAAGATGAATTCACTTTGCAGCGATGCCAAAAACATGGTTTGTTATTTATTAATAAGAAATTGAAGCAATTTATGTTGGGTTTCTATGCAAATATACGTATGATTATCTAGTAATACATGACTTTCTGTTTAAGCCCTAAATATCGATCCCACGGGGAAGGTTTAAATTCAAGATGGTAATTTAAATTATGAATTTCAGAATAATATAAAAAGTCTGCTATACTAATTTCAAATGTTTGAGGTGCTGTTAGAACTAAATTATATACTACTAACAAGACTGTAAAGTAAAATTAAACTATAACTACCAAATTATGTTTCTGTGATGAAGTTATCAAATATGAGAAAGCATCTTTTCCATTACAATGAGTTTTTGATTAAATGAGAGAGATAAATGGTTTGAATTTGTACTATACCAAATAAGAGCAATTTTAATTCTCTACCCTTAGTCAAGTATTATAAAGAATCATTGGCTAATCTTAGGTTTAGTCTCTAAATATGTGGTTAAGCTGGGAGGATACTGGCTATTCTCTAAAACTTCCACTTCCCTTCCCTTAAGGCTAACTCTTGCTTTAGTTCTTAAACACTAAGACAAAATTGGGGATTTTAGTCTGTCACCCTAAAATCTCAAATTCTTCGCCCAATAATATATATTTCCTTATTGATTTGCACCCAATTTATGAACGAAACACTCCTTCATAGAATTAAATGTGATTTTCACTTTGTTGTAGAACTCATACTCTATTTCTCAGATCATATGTTTCACAACAGATTTTAACATTTCAGTTGGCCAGATTGAAAAGTAAATTAAGAAGAGAGTGGAAAAATCATCATAATTTATTTTATATTTTAAAATTGGCACATCCAAATTTTCTCTTCATTTCACCGCATCTCAGAGTAGAGAGAAAGATAAAGAAAGCTACTGAGACCTCATGAGAAAGATATAACAAAACACAACTTTCATAAATAAAAGAAAGTTTATACAACAATAATAAACAAACACCACTTATCTTTAACTCTTTCTTAAAGCAAATCCATTGTAGCCTTTCTTGAACTCTTTCTCTCTTTACAAAACTCTTGATTTTATCTTTAAAGATGTCTGGAAGAAGAAATCTCTCACTTCTCTCCCCCTCTTAACAAATCTTAGGAGAAAATCACACCTAGACTGACCACACTAAACAATAGAACACTCAAGTAAACTCAATTACACTTTAGCCCCTCTTAACTACTACCTTTTTTGAGCAATTTTCGCTCTAAATAAAATATAATGTTGGTTTTTAAAGAGTTGCCACCAATACCTCTTCAAAAAGCGTTCAAATTCATCGAATCTTCTAGAATTTTGCCCAGCATCGACCTTGGCGCCGTCGGCGCCTGTGGCCTGAATTTAATTATGTGCTCTCTGTCAAATGGCGTCGTTGACGCTGAGTATTTTTTTCCAAAACGTCATTTTGACTCTAAATTCCATCATTTATGCTTAATTTTTTCTTCAAGTCATAAAAATCATCAATATGTAATAAAAATTTTAAAAAATATCTTCCTTTAAAGCGCAATATCATCAAAAATGAGTTTAAAATATAGGTCTAAAAGTGCATATATTTTTGATGCATCAGGATGTCGCTGCTTCTGCCTTTCTTGTTGTGAATAACAAATAATAAGGTTTTGATTCTTGCTGGGGGTTTCATTGGGGTACTTTTGTGTTTATGTTTGTCGTTGTGAATGAATATGGGGTACTGCGGATTTGAGGCCAAAGTCAAAACCGTAACCCTGTTTGCTGGTGGTGTCTTCAAGATGTAGCAGGGTTGAAGTAGCAAGGTTGATGACTATTTACGTGCTATTTTTTGGGGTTTCTTTGGGGTTCAGTTGCATTTTATCCTGAAGTAATCCAATTTGTTTCCATAATTTCTTTCACTGATGCATCATCACATGGCTTATGCATGCAGACTACAAGATTTCTTATAGTTATATCATTGGTGTACTTATTGGTACTGATTTGGCATTTATTAGCATGGAAGAAAAGTTTATGTTAGAGAAGGTTGATGGGTGTTTTATTTAACGTGTTCTATTTTCTGAAAAAAGTTCCTGAAAGTTTTTCATTAATGTCATTAACATATAGGGGTATTCATATTACCTACATGAATGTTTGAAATGAAACGTGGAAGAAAAGGTATGTGCAAGTATAAACATTTGATGGAGTCCTTATGAATATAAGGGACTTTTCTGGAAAAGCTTCATGCTTGAAATTATACAAAAAAGAGAGGCTTATGCAGTCCTTATGTATTATCTTTTCCGGATATTATATAAAATGGTTATATATTATGAAACTATGTTTAAAAAGAAAGTATTACAGTTTGACAAAAGTTTTTACATCATGTTTGAAGCTGGGTCATCCAATCTTCTTGTTGTCTGCTTCCATACAAAATCATTTGAACGTAGTAGCTGACATTTGTTGGCCTCTTTCAGAGTAAATTTCATGCAAATTTTCTTATGCAGAAAAGGAAATATCTAACCTTTTTACAAGGAAAATTTTCAAATTCCTACTTCAAACTTCTTTCATATATTGTATTTAGTAAGAAATTGGTGGCTTGGATGTAAATGCCCAACATTTTCTTTAGTCCTTCCATTAGTTAGTTATGGTAAAAAGTAATTTTTTTATTTCAACCTATGTATCTTTTTTTTATTTCCTTAATAAATATGTTTGATTCCTTTTTCGGAGATGTAGGTCACCTTGACCAAACCACATAAATTCATTGGTGTCCTTATTTACATTTTAATTTTGTTATTTGAATTCTGTGTTTTAAATAGTAAGTCTGATGCAATATTCATGATTGTTTAGCTTTTATTTCTTCTTTATTGTGTTATTTTTGATGATAATGGTGAATACCAATTTACTAAATTGTGTAACTACTCTCTTTTAATGCTTTGCTTTGTCATAGTAATTAAATGGCTAATAATAGTAAAGAGCTTGGTGTAGCTGCACTATAGGAAAAAGAAACAAAAGTACTATTTTGCAACCTTTGCCTAGAAAGAATTGAAATGGGCAACAGGCCTACCACCTTTTTCAATAAGGAAGGGTGGCAGAATATTATAAAAAATTTTAAAGAATGTACGAGCAGGGATTATGATAGGCTTCAAATTAAAAAAAATTGGGATCAACTAAAGAAGAATTGGAAATTTTAGAAGGATTTGAAATAAGGATCAACGGGTTTGGGGTGGGATCCGGTGAAGCGAACTATTGATGCACCGGAGGAGTGGTGGAAAGAAAGAATATGCGGTGAGGAGTTTTTCATTCTGTTTAATTTGATTCATATTAGTTTTCTCAAATGAACTGAAGTGTTTAATGTTTTCTTTCGGGTGGTGCTCGCGGTGAAGAAGTTCAAACTTTCTGGACTTGAACACGAGTTCGTGGAGAAGTTAGACTAGATGTTTGAGGGTGTCATCGCAACAGAAAAAAATGCATGTGCTCCGAGCCAGACATGGTTTAGTGGTACCCTTGACAATGTGGTTGTTAGCCTATCAACTGATTCACCCAAATTCCTCAGCCAGGAGCTCCCCAAAATCCTGTCAACCAATATATCTAAGTGCTCTCATGTGGATAATAGCAAAAATGCTGGAGCTCCCTCTATAAAAAACTAGATATCCTACCTGATAGATTCTTCGAACCACGCCCACAATAAAGTTCAGATAGCCTCAATTATCAAAGTTGTGGAAATTTTGGAAGAAAATCAGGATATTTCTAAGGATTTGATCTATACTTCTTTGCTATGGAGCTGCTTCAAGATTCAGTCAGCAGAGATTTTTTCAGAGCAATTTTGAAAGAACAACAAGTGTCATATTTTTATGCTTGCAGGAATAACTGAGGGATAATTACTTTGAATTGTTATTTGTTGGGAGACTTTATTTTCATAACTACTTTGTTTGAACATCTAACAGCAATATTGTATTTTCTCAATTCATGCGTTCTTTGTATTTGAGCACCCTCAATTTTATGTATTTATTTCTTGGAACATTCACATTTATTGATTAATTAATTTATATTTCTTTTTTGGTACCATTTACAAATATTCATCGGCATAGAATGGGAACAAGAAAAATAATGGAGGAGAAATGGAGCAATCCAATTGATTGTTCATTATTACAACACATGCATTGACCGACCCTCCATGCTACACATCAACTTATGTCAGAGACAAATGAGTTGGAGAAATCCTTATTGGCCATCCAACTAGATTTAGGAACATGTTCCGCATGACATGGGAGGTGTTTAGCGATCTACTAGCTGACCTCACTGCATTTCATGGTCTCCATGGGTCATCGAGGACGACTAAATGTGAGATGTTAGCGATGACTATATACATATTGTCACAAAACGAGTCAGTTTGTGGTGTCATGGAAAGATTCCAACACTCATTGAAGATGATAAGAAGATATTTCACCGTAGGTTTGAGTGCTCTTGTTAGACTCTCAACACAAGTCATAAAATCCTTAGATCCATCTTTCACACAAACTCCTACGGAGATTCAACGTGATGCAAGTTACATGTCATTCTTTAAAGTAGGGATAACAAATTGAAATATTTAAATTTAAATATGACTACGGGATATAACCTAACTCGTGGGATCAGTTTAGGAGTGCATCAGTGCAATAGACGTAACACATGTGATCCACGAATTACAAACGATAAGAAAATTGCATTTATCGGACGTTGTGGAGCCCCTACACAAAATGTCATAGCAGTGTACGACTTCAACATGTGATTTACTTTTTTCATGCCAGGTTGGGAGGGTAGTGCTCACGACAGTAGAATTTTCAAGAGTGCTACGCGGAATCCTATTTACAACTTCCCCCACCCCTCCACCCAATATGTTGCATCCTAAATTCATTTGTTTATTTTCTTTATATGTTGAACTGAAGATGCAATACATTCTAGGAAAGTATTATTTGGTCGACGTCGAATATCCATTACTGGGAGGGTATCTTAAACCCTATCACTAGTATCATATACATGATTTTGAACGAGCCAACATTGTTTTACGAAGCCGTAAGGAGCTGTCTAACAAAATATATTCATCTATGTGAGATGTTATAAAGAAGAATTTTGGCATTTGGAAGAATAAATAGGTGATACTACGTGATATGTCACCTTACCCGTTTCCAAAACAGGTCCAGATTATGATAGCAACGATGAAACTACACAATTATATTAGGTGGCATCCGTCTCAAATTGATGTTGACTTCCACACTACTAAAGAGAATCAACAAGAAGTTCTTGCTGAAGCATTTAAATACCACCTCGGCTATTCTCTGCCACGAAATGAAAATCATCATTCCACTATTTGTATGGAGGAAGGGGAAGGTGCAAATGAAATGACGACCCTTTGAGAACAGATCGCTAATGCGTTATTTGTATGTTGATTAATTTATTTGTAGAGTGTTATACAGACAAAATCCTTATTTGTGCTACTCTTTGCTACCTTTTTTTTGTCTAATGCCAAGGAATTTTTAATGGCAAGTATGAAAGTGCACGTCTGACATTGTATTTGTTTGCAAATATGAGGAGTAATTGCTTAAGGTATTGTATCGATTTACACAAATTACTTTTCATGCTTTAAATCATTGTGGGTGTTATATATAGTGCACAGTAATGAACATTAGATAAGTTTAAAACAATATTCATATGCTTCCAGAGAATGAGGTGTTATATAAGTATCAAGTTGCATGTCTCAAGGTTTTCAGTATTGCCTCAAATACTTTGCTCATGTGGGCTCAAATTAGGTCGTGTCTACATGTTCAGTTTGAAAATAAATTGGTGAAAAGCCAAGTTCTAAAAGTCCTTAACCTCACAAGAAAAATTTACAGTCCCATGATGCATGGATAGTTCATTTTTGTTGGAGTTGTTGCCTGTAAGAAGTTCTGCTTTACAATCCCATATATGAGTATCAAAGTTTTTTGTTTAGTTTATGTTGGGTTTGTATTTAACTGGATGAGTTGTTACCTGTGTCATGAGATGCTGATTTCAGTGATGCATGTTATTCTCATCTAGTGGCAATGCACTAGCTTAGATGGCCTTTGCATTTGGTTTGTTGAGGATTGATCTTACCATCATATATAATTTTAAATATGTAAGGAGAATTTTAAATGTTTTTTGCATGCAATTGTATACACATCAATTAGAATAAGGCATGGATTCAAAATTGTTATTTCATTCACCCGTTAATTGCCACATCTGCACCCTATTTTTCTGCATGTCCAGTTCTTATAGTATTTTTTAAAAATACTATTATGATAGTAGTGTTAGTTGAATTAAAAGATTGAAATGTTGCCAGTAGATGATTTTACTAGCAATTGATTGAAAATATGATGCCCTGCTGATAATATTGAGACATTGCATTTTAGCAGCTTGGATGGCCCATGACTTCTAGGGCAACCGCTGCTTCATATAAGGGCATTCTAGCTGCTTGGATGAACCATCAATGTATTGAAGGATATTCTTAGCTCTTTTAGTTACCGGTAGGGTTAGTTGGTTGTTTCTGAATGTTAAGATGGGTTCATTGTTATTGTTGTATTATACATTGAAGAAACAAACGCCTGTTTACTTTGCTTTTGGAAATTGGTCCTTGGTTAGCCAGGACAGGCTTATCTAATTGACTTTTGGGCATTAATCCTCTTTTATATTTGAGGATATTGGTAGGTGATACGCCAAAATAATATATTATTTTAAATATATATTTTATGCTTATTTATAGTGATATTGCACTTTAAAGAAGGGTATTTTCATGATTTTTTTACAGGTATATCAATTTTAGGCATTTGGAGCAGAAGTAGGAAAAAGGACGAAATTTGGAGCCAAAACAGCGAAGTTTCGAATTATGACGCAAGATGCACCAGATTGGCGCCTGATATACTGGATTGGTGTTAGATGCGCCAATACCTAGAATAATGCGGTCTTCAACAAACTGGCACATGATGCGCCAAATTGTAGCTAGATGTGCCATTTAACAAAGAGTCGGCGCATCATGCGCCAGATTTAGCGCCAAATGCGACAGGGAAGACTTTTTGTAGATTAAGGTGGTTCAAGATAAATTTTGTACAAATTTTCAAAAGGACACTTGTTCTAAACACCCATTGGAGTAAGTCAATGCATCTAGATACTTTGGAAGTTTTTTTAATGAAGGGATATGTATCTTGGATCAATAGACATTTCTTTTGAATTCAAAAGAGTTGAATTTTGAACAAAATTTTGGGGGGAATTTCAATTTTTTTGTTAGGGAGGCAGCCTTTGATAAAAATGGAGTGTGGCATGAGAAAGTGGTGGGTGTGGCATGAAAGCATGAAGGAGAGTTGGAGAGAAAGATAGAAAGTCAAGGGCTTGGAGATTTTTGTGTGGCGTGTTTGGGGCAAAAAAGTTAAAGATAGAGAGAGAGAAAGTCAAGGGCTTGGAGATTTTCTTCAATCATGAAAGGCAAGAGGAAGAGATAGAGAGAGAAAGTCAAGGGCTTGGAGATTTTCTTCTAGGGTTAGAATGTGAGAGATTTCTTCTTCATTACACTTCTAAGAGAGAATTGAGAGTGCTTGTAAAGAGGGAAAGACTTGGAGAGAACTTCTAAGAGTTTGCATGGGAAGGATTGTGAGATAAGTTGTGTGTTTTATTTCTTTTATTTTGTAAACTTATTTTTATATATGAAATATGTGTTTTGTCGTATCCTTCTCATGAATTCTGAGTATTCTTCTTTATTCTTCTCCCTACTTTCAGATATGGTTTTGTGAAGAATTAATTTTCTTTTATATGGTTTTAAATGTTAATAATTTGTGATGATTTGAACACCAATTTTTATTTACTTTTCGATCTGGCTAATTGAAATGTTAAAATGTGTTGAGAAACATATGTTCCGAAAGGGCTATGATTTCTACAATATGGGGAGAATCATATTTGATTTCATGGAAGAGTATTTCATCCATGGAGTTAGGTGCAAATAAATAAAGAAATATATTTTGTTGGATGCAGAATCAGAAATTTTAAGGTGACATATTAAAATCCTCAATTTGGTCCAGTTGATTGGAAGCTGATGCGAGATTGTTAGCCCTCAGGGGAGGGAGTAGTGGGAGCATTCGAGTGGGAGCTTTGGAGTGGAAATCGGTATCCTCTCAGCCTAACCACGAAATTAAGGGCCAAACTCTGGATTAGTCAACGTTCTTTATGCACTCAGAAGGGTAAAAAATAGGATTGCTCCTATTTGGCACAAAATAATTTTTATATATATTTGAAAATGATTTTAATTTCATCACAATCCATAGACTCATTGTAAAGGGGAATGATGCTTTCTTCAATTTGAACTTTCTGTCACAACATCTTAGCTTTAATTTTCGTAAATTTAATTTTGAAATTTTATCATTTGGAGTAGTTAACTTTGTCTTTCAACTGCATTTTAATTAACATTCACTTGTTACATAGTATTTAAACTTTGCACTTTACTTTTTGTATTTTTAAAATTTTACTTTACATTATAATCTTATGAACTTATTCATATGCTTTTCCAACTTCTTGTGGGATTGATATATAGGACTCCATTAGAGCCCTTTATTACTTGAGTGATACATATAATTATGTTATTTTTAAAAGGGACTTGACAGTTTAAAGATTTTTAAAAGATAAAATAGTTTTAACTGAAGTTATTTTGTTGGGATTAATTTACATATTTGATATTGTATTTGTCATGTGTACTTTGTAATATTGAAAGATATTTGCAAAATTAACACACTAAATCCATCCGCATCAAGTTTTTGGCGTCGTTGTTTGGGAAGTAACAGAAATTAGTAGTAAGTTATTTTATAATTTATAATATTCTTATCTAAAAAAAAGAGTGTTTGTAGTTTAGTTTGAATATTTTCTAATTTAAGTGTGTTTGATAATTTTAAATTACTTGTTGTGTTTGGTTATGCGTAGTGTAAGATCTAAAAATTTAGTACCTTACGATTATGAGTTAGAAAGAATATTTAGAAAAATTTGAAAACAACAAAAAGAGATAGAACATATTAGCAAAATGGCTTGCAATTTGAGTAATGCTAGAAATGTAATGCTATAAATGAAAATGAACATCATTAGAGACCTTAAAAGATTTTATTAATCATGCAACATATGAGATTCATTTAAGTATACGAAACCCTGCTGCAGCTTCCAAATCATTTGAGATTAAATCTGCTATTATCCAAATGGTTTAAAACAATCAGTCTGGAGGAACACCAACTGAAGATGCTAATTTACAACTTGCTAGCTTTATAGAATCATGTGTTATATTTAAATATGATGGAGTGGAGAATGAAGCCATCAGACTTAGACTTTTTCCTTTTTCACTAATGGATAATGCTAAGATGTGGTTAAACTCGTTAGCACCTGAATCTATCAGAACTTGGGGAGATTTATCACAAAAAAATTATATCTAAATGTTTCCCGCCTTTAAAAATTGCTAAGCTTAGAAATGATATTACATCTTTTTGTCTGTTTGAAGGGGAATCAATTTATGAAACATGGGAAAGATTTAAAGATCTCCTTAAAAAGTGTTCACCCCATGCGTGGTTAGATCGTTAATAATTCAAACTTTTTATAATGGATTGGTTGGATCTCTTAGATCAATATTTGACGCTACTGCTGGTGGATCATTAATGTCAAAATCATTCGATGAAACATATTATTTAATTGAAAGGATGACTAGAAATAATTTTTAATGGCCATCTGAAAGGGTAAATCCAAAAAGAATAGCCAATATTCATGATTATGATGCAATATCTATGTTAGCTGCACAAATTGCTACTATATCGAAGAAGATAAATCAATATAGAATGAATTATTCTCAAACATCACTCGTGCTTGAGGAAAAATTATTAGGACAAATGATAGAATCTCAATCATCTTATGAGACCTTAAATGCAATAAATAATTGTTCTAATAATCCTTATCCCAATTATTATAATCCCGATTGGAAGAATCATCTAAATTTTAGTTGGAGTAACAATGATTCTAATGCTGCAAATCTGTAATGGAGAAACAACACTGCCAACCCATTGGGAAACTCTAACAATCAAGGAAATCTAACTTATAAACCTTATTACCCTCTAGGTTTTAATAATTTGTAGAGTAAGGAGAAAAAGTTGTCAATGGAAGAATTGATATTGCAAATTGGGAGTCAATTACAAAGTCAATGAGCTGCAATTAGAAATATGAAAAATCAATTGGGATGTATTGCTACCGCACTTAGCAATAGACCTCCAGGAACGTTGCCTAGTAAACTTGAATTAAATCCTAGAGATCAGAACAAAGAGCAAATTAAGGCTATTCAATTGAGAAGTGTAAAAGAATTCTAAAACAGAGTTCAAAAAGAAGTGGAAGTTGAAGTTGAAAAAGAAGAGGTGGAAGATGAAAAATCTGATGAAGATTTTCATATTGAGTCAGAATGTCCTATTAAACCAATGAAAATTACTGTAGAAAGACTACCACCTCCATTTCCTTAAAGATTGAAGCAGAAAAATAGAGATAAACAATTGTCAAAATTTTTGGAAATATTAAGGAAGTTAATGATAAACATTCCATTTGTTGAAGTTTTTTACTCTTCTGATACTCAGTGTGACGTGAGATCAATATTTGTGATTTTTGATTTTTTTTTGAACTTTTTTCTTAAAATTATCAAATTTATGGCTTCTGGAATTGACTAAAAATTGTACAAGTCAATTTTTTACATGTTTAGCTTGTAAAGTAAATTTTTGTTCCTGATGTGTCATTCATAAGACTGTCGTTGTTCTGTTTCAAATAATTTCATTAAACAGAGGTAGAATGATCATTTTCACAAAAACAGCTATCCCACAGCTATTTTCACACAGCTACAACAAACAATCAGTCAGCTTCCCCACAGTAGCTTCCTGGGGTAACACAACTACAGCTAAAAAGCAAAGAAGCTGTAGCTGCGCCAAACAGAACCTAAATTTGCACAATTATCTCTTTTGACTTAACTTGCCCTAAATAAAAAAAAATCTTATTTACAACTGCCCTCCATGGGAACACATCTTTTATTCATGGTATAATAAATTAAAAGAATGACAGTTTTGGTCACAAATGAACGATAAATTTAAATAAAGTAAAACTAAACTTCATTTTGTCTTTACCATCATTACGATCGTAATTGGCATGAGTCAGCAATCCACCTAACAAGGCTGGTTTTTATTCCACTACTTGCATTCGACGTCAGGAAGTCCACTAACAGTAATGCTTAGTTCGGTCTAAACAAAAAATCGCAATTTCATTGATAATAATAATAATAATACATTTTCCTTATCCTCTTGAGCTCTAATCTCACCTCGGCCGTTCATACTTCAATCTAGTCAAAACAGTGCGCTGACCTCCCTCTCTTTCACAATAAAAACGCAACCTTCAGCTCTTTTGCCTGCNGTGCGCTGACCTCCCTCTCCTTTCCTTCACAATAAAAACGCAACCTTTAGCTCTTTTGCCTGCGAATTCCGAACCAAAATCCCAACTTTCTTCTTCCCATCTCCTCTGTCATGGCGTTCAAGAGCCTCGTGGAGAAGATGATTGAATTTTTTGAACGAGCGGCAGATAAATTGGGCTGCGACAGGGCCACCAGACTCCGACGCCTTGCCCGTCGCGATACAGGAAGCATGCTTCCCTTCCTCCATAAGAAGAAAATGATCGAAGAGAAGAAGAAAGAGAGACTTGGGAATAAGGCGAAAAAAGTGAGAGAGGAGGAGGAAGAAGTATGGCGGAGGACGATAATGATGGGAGAAAAGTGTCAGCCTCTAGAATTCTCCGGAGTTATATTATATGACGCCGAGGGCAAGCAGGTGGCCACCGCCCCACGATCTCCACTTGGAGGAAATACGAATACCCTGTTTTCTTCACTTCAACGCCTTTAAAATGTTAGGCTAATTAGTTGGATCTTTTTTCTTTGTTTGCTTGTGTTTGTGGTTTGAGCGATTTGGTATAATAAATAAGGCTATGGATTGTATATTTGTTGTATAAATGGAGGAATCCTGTCTAGTTGATTTAAGAAAGAAACCAGAGTAAGGGGCTGTCCGGTAAGGGATTTATTTTAGGATTTAACAATAAGTCAAGCTAAAACTCGCCGGACGGCGGGTTTTAACAATTTAAATCTTGAAATTTTGAATGTCCGCCGCCAGATAGTTGTACAACGAAACCACATATCCTCACTTCGGTTTGGATATTGCTCATCCTCATCATGAGATATGATTTTGGTTTGTATTTTAATTGCTATTTGAGAGGTGTGGGATTTTAGAGGTAAAGATAAGAACAATGTGTAAATTTGCAGTTCTAATAGATTATGGATTTGTGTTACAATATTTCTGGAATTAATTATTAGTCATTAAGCAAGTTGTGAAATAATTATTAATTAATTAAATTTATGAGTTAGTGGATTACCCTAATTTAGTAGGTATTTAGATTAGTAAACATCAACAGATTGATTAAATTTTCAATACTTCACTAGAAAGAAAATTAATTAATTTCTATCGTAGAAACTTCGAACATGGAGCTCGTTAGAGAATTTGTACAATAACAAATTCAGTAAATCCGAAACTGAACAGCTGGAAAAATGGTAAAACTGGTCTACACTGTACTTGAAGGAAGAGCCCAAGCTTCTCTAGAACCATACCCTCAAAGAGAACCTGAACCCCAAGACAACCAGATGGCTTGGGAGACAAACAGTTGAGCAGTCACAATATTAGGAAAATGTTGGGTATACACAAAGGTTCAAACCACGAGGAAGGTGATTAAAAGACTACTACGAGCTAGAGAATGCATTGTCCTAGCAAATCATTGTTGTTCAGCTTATGAAGAAGTTTGAGGTTCCGTTCTTGAATCACACAAGGTTGTGAGCAATCTGGCTAATCACTTAGCATCCTTTGAGTCAATTATAAGCCTTCTCAAAATCTCTAACATGTTGAAATGTCAATTGTTCTATATGACACTAAGGTATTTGGCCCTTTGGTGGTTTGATGGCCTCCCAATAAGAATTTTTACTTCTTTTGGTGAATTCAAGAAACTATTCATGGCACAATAAGCTAGCACCACATGTCATGCAGGGGCTGAATGAGAGCCTTGTCATATGTCACTCGATTTCAAAAGAAAATGCTAGAAGTATGAAATCTGGAGCCTATAGTAGCAAAGGCTACCCAAGCACATTGGCTAAGCAATGCAAAAATTAAATACAACTCAAAGTTATGGACAAAACTCTGGAAGTTGGCCAACGATCATATCACTATAGAGGAAAAAAAAGTGAGAAATCTTATAGCCGCTCAAAGAAAAAAGCTTGCAATATGATGAGCTAAGGGAGAAGGATGCCCCTCACCCCAAACATGAAAAAGGATTGCCATCTCAAGTTAATAGGGAGACCAATCGAAACAGCTAAAGATGGAGTCAATCGAATGATCGATTAACTAGTGACCGAGGAACATTGAAACCCACTCAACTGAGGATTTCAATGATAGATTTTGTACAAACTATTCAAGATAATGAGTACTTCAAGAATGCTTTATGAATGAGAACTGAAGCTTTCCTCTGGAACAAAAATAAATTTTGCAAATATCATAAAGATCATGGTCTTGAAATGAAAGATAGCGAAAACCTCCAAAAACTGGTAGAAGAACTTATTGGAGGCATAAGACTTAAGGAGTTTGTGGCTACAGAGTGCAAACCAAAAGATAGAGAAAAGCCACTATAGAAGGTGACTTGGATGGGCATGTCTGAGCCATCATTATCCCCCTAGCAAAGATAGTGAACTATGCTAGGTGAAGACTCAGTAAGAAGAGTCAATCATAAGAGGCTCTGAGTGAGGGAATACTACACTGCTGGTTTTCCTCTAAAGCGTAAGCCCCCATCCATCAATTATCTTTGCTTACACATATCTTCCCCCATGAGAAATCCTTATAACAAAGTCATAGTGGTTACTACAATGATTAATAACTGCAAGGTAGATAATATTGTTGTTGATATGGGTAGTTTAGGAAATATACTATTTAAATTAGGCTTTCAGAAACAGCATCTATGACTCAACTAACTTATTACACCTTCTAGAGAATGAAAGGAGGCCCTTGGGATAATCAAGCTATCAGTCACTTAGGAGAAGGTTACAACCAATTCACTAACATAGAAGATTTTTTTATGGTTAATGCACAACCCACATACAATATAATCTTTGGTCATGAATTACTCAATAGCTTATGAGTTGTGGTCTCAAGCTACCACAAGAAAATAAAGTTTTTGTGTAAAGGGGAGATAGTTATGGTTCAAGGTAATTTGGATTAGTCCCTAACATGCTACCTTTAGGAGATTAGTAATGTGGAGCATGAAACATTCAACATCTAGAATAATGAGAATGGGGACTTCAAACTATTAAAACTCCAATCAAGAACCATGTTTCTCTCAAAGAACTTGATAAATGCATTTTGATGCATGAAACACAGTGATGTTGATTCAGACTCTTCAAGAGCATCAAGAAAATTTTTCCTAGCCAGTTACTAAATTATAGAACATTCAAATTGATGTAGCATGCCACTTCTTCAACATCAATGCAGTTGCATGTCCAATAAAGAAGAAGATGAAAATGTAAACCATGACATTAGCTGGGCTGATCTGGCAAGAAGTACAAAAGCTTAAGGAGGAGGGCTACATCCGAGAGGTGCATTACCCATCTTAGGTATCCAATGTGGTTATGATGCATAGTTAGAAGTACAAATGGAGGATGTATGTATACTTCATAAATTTAAATTTTTCCTACCTTAAAGACAAATACCCTTTACCAAGGATTGATACAATGTTGGATTCTACAGTCCTTCATTCAGCCATGAGCTCCTTGACTCTTTTTCTACCTACCATCAAATCAAGAAGGCTTAGAAAATGTGGAGAAGATGCCTTCATCACAACCAGAGGTTTATATAGTTATACTATAATGCTTTTGAGATAAAAAATGTTGGGACTCCTACCAGTTTTTTATGGATGTACTCTTTACAACATAAAAAGAGAAAGTATTGAAGTATATGCCAATTATATGTTAGTTAAAAGTAGGTCGACTGAACAACATATAAATGATAAAAAATAAACATTCTGAATGCTCATAAAATAAAATATAAAAGTAAATCCGTTGAAATGTATATTTGGAGCACCGACCAAAAAAATTCTTGGATATCTCCTAACACTTTATTCGCCCTAACGATTATCAAAATAATGTAAGTCCTGATAATGGCGCCAGAAACTTATTTTGCTTTTTAGAAAATAAATTGAGTTTTCAAAACTAGAAATTTTTTCTCAGTAGAATTTCTCACGCAAGTATACATATAGTTTCAGTAATATAGGGCTTTATTGAGTCCTGATTGTTGATCCCACAGGGAAGGAGGTAACGAGTCCTTTAGACAAAGTTCTAGTCTACTATGCTAAGGTCTTACTTAAAATGTAAATTAAAATGATTTTCTTAACAATTACTTCTAAAGTATTGCACTAAGTCTAAAGCTAAACCAAACTATATCAATTGGTTTGATGACTACCAAAATATAAAAGTGACCTTTTTCTTGTGATTGCCTAAGTGGAATGTAGGACCGAATACCAAGAATTTCTAATATGGCTAGTGATAAACAGGAACATATATCTTGCTTACGCTCTTCCTAGTGTATAAAAAAGTTTAGCTTAACTTGGTAAGTGTTTATGTCTCTTACCCTAGAAACACCCAAATTATACCCATTAAAACATATCTCTCTATCTATTTACATTGTCATATGGACTACTTCACCATAGCTTATTGAACAATGTGATCTCCCTAGCTATTTATGTCATATCTTTTCTTAAGTATTTATGGGTTAACAATAAATTTTAACAATTTTTATGGCCAACACAAAAAGTAAATGAAGCATAGAAAGAAAGATCATCACATTAGTATTAAAATCCAATTCTAAAGCATTCAATACATCCTAAAATTCCTAACTATTCATCACATAAGCAGGGTAAAGGAATCTACTCACAAAGCATGTAGATTGCAAAAGAAATCATAATCATTTAACATAAAAATTAAGCTGAACATGTGTCTACAACAAGTTCAATACAAATAAGAACAAAATACTTAGCTTTTATTCTTTGAAAAGAGTTAAAAAGTTTCTCCAATAATGAAGCCAAGAACTCCCTGCAGTGCTGCAATGCTTCCCTTACAGATTTCTCTCTGAACCCCTCACCAATCTCTCAAAAAAAGGTAAAAATCTATAATCCCTACTCCTTTCTATGACCTCATAGCGTTCCTGGAAAATTCCAAAACATAGAAATGCAAGTGTGTTCTCTAAGCATCAAAATTCGTCCAATAAATCCTCTCATCGTGTTGAAACCGCTCTGACAGGTACAAGCACCTTGCGCCCAGTCTATGGCACCTAAGCGCCACCTTCTTAGGCTGCTTGGGAGGTTCTGGCACCTAGATGCCTAGAAGTTTGCACCGAGGTGCCAGTGGGAAGCGCCTTGGCTCCCAAAAGCTGGTACCTATGCGTCAGTCTGTTGGACTTGCCTTTTGCTCCATTTTGTCTCCACTTAGCTCCATTTTAACTCCATTTCCCTCCATCTGTCATACCTGTTATACCTAGAAAAAAAGTACAAGAATGCCTTTTTTAAAAGTGTAGTTTCATCCAAAAATAAATGTAAAAGATAAATGAAATTAAGAATATTGAATGAAATATCAAAATCCCCCAAACTTAAACGTTACTTGTCCTCAAGCAACATTGCAACTTTAAAAACGAAAATGTTGATTTTAGGTAGTGTACTATTCAGGATTTCAATTATAATATGATAGAGGCTAGTGAGAAACTTTTGCTAATGTTAATTGAACTTGATTGAGATTAGACAAGAATCTTATGAAAATGCCAAAATGTATAAGGAGAAAATAAAAATAAGGCAAGATCAGAGGATTCTTAAGAAAAATTTTCAGCCTAGACAGGGGGTTTTATTGTACAATACATGATTGAAATTATTCCTAAAAAACCAATATTGGTCAGGATCATTTACTATAGTAAAGGTTTATTCTTTCAGTGTGATTGATATTGATGATCCTAAGAGTAGTAGAGTGTTTAAAGTGAATGGGCAGATACTTGAACCATACTTAAGAGAAGATAGATCTATGTTTAAGGAGGTTTTGAAGTTGGATAATCTTGATTATGATATTTGGCACATTTAGGCTGATGATGTAAGACTAAGTGCTTCTTGGGAGACGACCAAAGTTTTCTTATGTTATTATTATGTGCTTATTTATGTATTTGTGTGTTTTTTTACATTGCTATGGTTGATTGGTTATTATGTTTAGGAAGATTTAGTGACTGGGGGGATGAATTATACAAATGAGGTGACCATGGCCAAAAATTGGGTCGACACTTAAGAATCAATTGGTTGTATGGGTGCTTAGGCGCTGTCCACTCGACACCTAAGTGCCACTTTATTGGGTAAGTAGTGTGTAGGCATTGTTATTAGGGCCCCAAGTTGCCATCCCCAATTGTAAGCTTTTAAGTCGAATTCGGCTTAGTTCACCCCCATTATCGGGGTTGTTTTTTCTCGTTGTTCTTCTTTGGCTACCAAGAGAGCATTCCTAGAGAATCCTAAATTTTTCTGAATTCCTTTGATCCAAGCTATTCTAAAGGGAAAAAATCACCTCTTTTTGATAAATTTTACTCCTTGAACTCATTCCTTCCATTTTCATCTAAGAATTTTAGAATTTCATGAGGAGGAAGATAGGATTGGAAAATTTTGAAAAATTTTGGTGTGCTTTGATTCATCTTCCTGATTTGCATATTGTTACATCCATAATCTCGCTCCTTATCCTTTGTAATATCAATTTCTTGCATTACAATGACCATTAAAACTATGGGTGGAAAATCCAAATATTCTTTCGATAAGAAGAAGTATGTAAGCTCCAAAGCTAAGGAGCGTTACAATGACTTCTTGGTATTGAGTAAATTGATTGCAAAACATGAATTCATTAGCCCTGGGTGTGATATTAAGTCTAGATTGAAAAATTTATGCTATAACACTTGTGTAGTAGTGATTTTAATGGTTAGGGAGTTTTATGCTAATCGTTCTGAGGCATTTGATGAGTCAGTCTATGTGAGAGAGAAGCAGATGTAGATCTATCCTTCCTGCATTAATGCTTTATTTTCCTTGAGAGATGTTCATATTAGCTTCTACTCTAATTTTGCTCATGTAGATAGTAACTTGGATGAGATCATTAGATTCTTAACATATGGTAAGGGGACATGGATGGCTAGGAATGGACATAAGATCAACTTTCCTTCTTCAAAGCTAAATACAAGTTCTAAGACTTGACATTACTTCATTTCAGCTAATTTGCTCCCCTCTACCAATCTGAAGGAAGTTGCCAGAGATCAAGCCTCTCTAAACTTTTGCATCTAAACCATGAAATCTACTGATATAGGTTCCCCCATCCACCATTCTATAGTCAATACCACAAGAGGGGACTACTCTTGGTTTAAGGCACCCATCTAACATCTTCTTTTTATGCAATATTTAGGTGTGTCTTTTGAGAGTTGAGAGGAGAAAATTCATCCTTTGAAGCCTACCTCCACAACCAACTTTTTCTTATATAGTAAACACTCTAATTTTTGGTGTGGGGCTAGTTATTCTTAGTCATATACTTCCTACTCCCAGCGTTGTCGTTCTACATGTTTGGCTTGAAAGTAAAAAAGATTGTGTAAGCGATTCACCTAAAATATATAGTATTTTTAGACACATTTTTATACCTATTTTTAAGATATTGCGCTTTAAAGGAAGGTATTTGTGTGTTTTTCTTTGAGGTACAAGTAAAAAGTTGAAAAATGCTAAAAGAATTGAAAAAGGATCAAATTTGGTGCAAAAATGTGAAATTTTTGCAAAAGTGTTGGCGCTTAAGCACCGGTGAAACAGAGAAGGCCGCGCCTAAGCGTTATTTAGCAGTTTTTTTCATTTGGCCAAATTTTGAAGAGACATTTGATGCACCTATTGGCTAAAGAGGGTGGTTATGACAACTAGAAACGAAAATTTTATAAAAAGACTTTTGAAAGGAGGCATTCCTTGGAGAATACATCGAATTTGGACCCATTTTGAAGAATTTCCAAGACACCTCTTGGGAAATTTATAAAAGAAGAAAGTTGAGACATTTGAGATGGGTGCTGAGTCCTGAGAAGATTGTGGAGAATCTTGTGGAGAGATTCATGCACCACAAATTTACTTTTTCCTTTTTATTTTTAGTTTTATTTTGAGGTATAGAGTGTTGTAAAAAAAAAGAGATTTAAAGGAACTTCAAGAGTTTGTTGGAGGATTTGAGATAAGTTTCTATCTTTATTTTTAAACAACTTTTGATTTTAATCGAGAATTCTTGTTGGTTTGACAATGATTTCTACTTTTAAACTAAAGTGTGGTTTTTTTTCTCCATGGATTCTGAGTAGCTTTCTTTATCTTTCTCCTTAAAATGATAAGTAATTAATGTGTTGATGGAAGTTGTGGAGAGTATTAATCTTTAATGTTGGAAGAAGTTGTGATGATTTAATTTTATGCACTTCATTTACTTCTTGATCTGGCCCATCTAGATGTTAAAATTTGTTGAGAGAACATGCAAGAACCGGGCTGGTATTGCCTTAGTCAATAATCAGAAAGAATCCCATGAGGTTATATGAATGAGAATGTAATTCATATGATTTAGTGAAAATAAATAGGAAAATAATCTTTAAAGGGTGTAGAGTTAGAGGACTTTAGAGTGACAGGTTAAAGCCCCCAACTTGATTTATTATTTTAGGTTATGATACGAGATGTTAGCGTCCAGGTGGAGGGAATCGAGGGAACTCTATAGTGAGAGCCGGTATCTTCCTTGCCTAGCCGGTCATCAGAACTATTCAAAATTTAAATTAACCAAAGTTCTTTATAACATCTTTAGTAAGGTGAAGAATATTTTTACTCCTATTTGGCACAACAGAATTTGTATACTTCCACAACAGAATTCCTATACTTATTACTGATTCGTGAAAGGAGAAAGATATTTTCATATTCTGTGCTTTTCTTTTACATAAACTCAAGTTATTTAGAAGTTGTTAGTGTNTATATATATAAAATTAAAGAGTTAAATTCTTATTTTCTTCAGGATCAAGTTTTTGGTACTGTTGTAAAGTAAAGAAATATAAGTGAAAATATAATCACATATATTGTTATACTGTTGCATATAAACAGTCGGGATCATGTTTTGGCGCCATTGCCGGGGAAGATTTCAAAAATTTATTGAATGTAAATTTCTATTTTAGAAAGTCTTATTTAAACTTTAAGAGTTATTGTAAAAATATCTGATTGCAGTATTTTATTGTTTTGTGTTTTATTTTATTTCATTTTAATTTTATGTTAGTATATGCGTAGTTCAGGTTCCAAAGGACTAATGTCGTACGATTCTGAATTAGAAAAAACTGTTAAGAAAATTAGAAAAACCAAAAAAATTTAAATATTTGAAAAATCTAAAAAAATTACAGAATGGCAAACCAAAATGATCAAAATGTTTAAATTCATCAAAAATTTAGACCATTAAGTTATGTCAACCGTAGATGAACTTCATTGTAGTATTCAAAAACCTACTGTAGTGGCTAATTCATTTGAACTTAAGCCTGTTGTTATCCAATGGTATCAAATAATTATTTTGGGGGATCACCAACTGAAGATCCAAATTTACATTTTGTCAATTTTCTAGAATTATGTGCTACATTTAAATATGATGGTGTAACAGATGATGGAATAAGACTTAGGTTATTTCCTTTCTAATTGAGGCATAAAGCTAAGATGTGGTTGTATTCGTTAGCACTTGGATCTATCAAAACTTGGGGTGATTTAGCATAAAAATTCCTTGTTAAATATTTTTCACTATAAAAAACTACGAAGCTTAGAAATGATATTTCATCTTTTAATCAGTTTGAAGGGGAATCTATTTATGAACCATGGAAACAATTTAAAGAACTCTTAAGAAAGTGTCCACACCATACAATACTGGATTAGTTAATAATTCAAACTTTTTATAATGAATTAGTTGGATCTCTTAGATTTATTATCGATGTCGCTAGGTGGTTCATTGATGTCAAAACCATTTCATGACGCTTATGCTTTAATTGAAGAAATGACTACAAATAATTTTTAATGGACTTTTGAGAGTGTAAACTTAAAGAAAGTAGCCAATATTCATGAATATGATGCATTTACTATATTAGCAAAATCAAGTTGTTGCAATTTCAAGGAAGTTAGACCAATTTGGAATGAATTTTTCTCAACCAATCTCTATGATTGAAGAGAACTCATTAGGCCAAAATGGTAGATTCTCAAGCATCATTAAAAACTTTGAATGCCATTAATAACAAGTAGAATAACCCATATTCAAATTATTATAACCAAGGTTGGAAGAACCATCCCAACTTCAATTGGAATAATACTACAAGTGATAATAATCAGTAGTGGGGGAATAATCAAGTGAACACATTGGGAAACTAGAACAACCAATGGAATAATAATTATAAATCTACTTAATTTCCAGGTTTCAATAGTAATCCACAATTTAAGGAGAAGAAGTTGTCGATAGAAGATGTGGTGTTACAAATGGAAAATCATTTACAAAGTCAAGGAGCTACAATTAGGAATATTGAGAATCAACTTAGATAAATCACAAATTTATTAAGTAATAGATCCTAAGGAACACTTCCTAGTATACTGAAACAAATCTGAAAGACAAGAATAAAGAGCAAGTAAAAGTCTTTCAACTTAGAAGCAGAAGAGAGTTGAAAGGTAGGGTTCAAAACAAAACTGAAGTAGAGAGAGAAGAAATTGAAGAATCAAAAGAGGACGCTCCAAAATATTCAGAAAGACCTATTTCTCCGCTAAAAGTTGATTTGGAAAAACCACCACCTCCATTTCCTTAGAGACTTCGTCAACAGAAGTTGGATAAGCAATTTTCAAAATTTATGGAAATTTTTAAGAAGCTTACAATTAATATTTCATTTGTTGAAGCCTTAGAACAAATGCCAAAGCTATATAAAATTTATGAAGATATTCTCAACAGGAAAAGGAAGTTTGAAGATAATGAGACTGTTGCACTTAGTGAGGAGTGCAGTGTTATAATACAGAAAAAAGCTTCCTGAAAAGCTTAAAGATCCCGATAGCTTTACAACTCCATGTGCGATAGGAGAGAAATTTTATAGGAAAACTTTATATGATTTAGGTGCAAGCATTAACCTTATGCCATTATCAATATTTAAGAGATTAGGATTAGAAGAAATAACCCCTACTACTGTAACTTTGCAGTTAGCAGATCGTTCAATAACATACCCTAAAGGAGTTATAGAAGATGTCCTAGTGAAAGTGGATCAATTTATCTTTTCTATTGGAAGATAAAGAGATACCTATCATTTTGGGGAGTCCTTTTTTAGCCACAGGAAGAACAATGATAGATGTGCATAAAGAGGAATTAACAATGGGAGTCAATGATCAAACTGTTACTTTTAACATTTCAAGATCAATGAGATATTCTGCAAAAGGTAAAGTTGATGAATGCTATAGAATGGATGTTATAAGATATCCGAGTGAATGTCATTTCAAAACTGACTATGAAGAAAAATCTGATGTAAAAGATTTGGAACACGAGCAAAAAGAGCAATTAGATCAATGTGAAGATCTTTTTAAGAAAGATTCAAACTATGTTTGAGAAAGTTTTGAAATTTTGGACACGATATAAAAAGATAAAACATTTTTTCCATCAATAGAAGAACCTTCTGAACTTGAGTTGAAGTTACTTCCTGATCATTTAAAATATGACTTTTGAGGAGATTCCTCTACTTTACAAGTTATAATTTCCTTAAAGTTAAAACTGGAAGAAGAGAAAAGGTTGATGAAAATTCCAAAAAATTTTAAGAAAGCCTTTGGATGGACAATTGCTAATATTAAAGGAATCAGTCCTTCAATTTGTATGCAGAAAATTCATATGGAAGAAAACTGCAAACCCAGGGCTAATCCACAAAGGAGATTGAATCCTGCTATGAAAGAAGTTGTAAAGAAAGAAATTTTAAAGTGGTTAGATGCTGTAATTATCTACCCTATTTCAGATAGTGCATGGGTTAGTCCAATTCATTGCATTCCTAAGAAAGGAGAAGTAACTGTAACTGTAAACGAACATAAGGAGTTAATAACTACTAGATAAGTTATGGGGCGGCGAATATGTATTGATTATAGAAAATTGAATCCTGCCACTAGGAAAGATCATTTTTCATTACCATTTCTAGATCAAATGCTGGATAGACTAGCTGGACATAAAAACATTTGTTTTCTAGATGGATATATTGTTTATCACCAAATTCAAATATCTTCTGAGGATCAAGAGAAAACAACATTTACCAGTCCTTATGATACTTTTGGTTTTAGAAGAATGTCATTTGGTTTATGTAATTCCCCTACTACATTTCAAAGATGTATGATGACAATTTTTTGTGATTTAGTTGAAAAAGGGATTGAAGTATTCATGGATGACTTTTTAGTGTTTGGAACTTCATTTAACTCATGTTTAGAATATTTCTCTAAAGTTCTTAAGCGCTGTGAAGAAACAAATTTAGTCATTAACTAGGAAAAATGCTAATTTATGGTAGCAGGAGGAATTGTATTAGGACATCAAATATCATAAAATGGTATGGAATTATATCCAACTAAAATTCAAGTGATCGCTAATTTACCTTATCCAACAAATGTAAGGGAAATTAAGACTTCTTTTAGGACATGATGGATTCTACAGGTGACATATTAAAAATTTTTAAGAAATTGTTAAGGCTTTATGCCATTTACTAGAGAAAGATGCAATTTTCAAATTTGATGAAGAGTACCTAAAAGCTTTTGAGTTATTAAAAGAAAAATTGATCACTGCACCAATTATAGTTTCACCAGATTGGGGAAAACTTTTTGAACTGATCTGTGATGCTAGTGATTATGCTATTGGAGTTGTTTTAGAACAAAGATATGATAAAATTTTCAAATGAATTTACTATGCTAGTAAAACTCTTAATGAAACCCAAATTAATTATACAACAACTGAAAAAGTGTTATTAGCAATAGTATTTGCCTTTGATAAATTTAGATTATATTTAATTGGAACTCATTGTGTAGTGCATACAGATCATTCTGCTATTAAGTACCTAATGAAAAAGAAAGATGATAAACCAAGACTTATAAGATGAATTCTTCTTTTGCAAGAATTTGATTTAATAATAGTAGATCGAAAGGGAACTGAAAATCAATTTGCTGATTATTTATCCAGGCTTGAGTTAAAAAAATCACTCTATTTTTGAAAAAGAAATTAATGAACATTTTCTAGATGAAAAGCTGTTCAAAATTAATGAGTGGCGTGTTCCGTGGTATGCCGACATTGTGAACTTTCTTATAAATGATATTATACCTTATGGAATGACAAACCAACAGAAATGGAAATTTATTTCTGAAGCCAAGACTTTTTTTTGGATGACCCATTTTTATATAAACAAAGAAAGGATTTGATTACTAAAAAATGTGTACCTTTAGAAGAGACTTATGAAATTATCCAAAAATGTCATAATTCTGATTTGGGGGACATTTTGGTGTTGATAAAAAAACATATAAAAATTTTACAATCTGAATTTATTGGCCTAGTATCTTTAGAGATATTAATGTTTATATGAAGACTTGTGATAGATGTCAGTGAGCAGGCAATATTTCTAGAAGAAATGAGATGCCCCTTAATTATATGCTAGAAGTTGAAATATTTGATGTTTGGGGATTAGATTTCATGGGACCATTTATACCATCTTTCTGAAATTTATATATACTGTTAGCAGTGAACTATGTATCCAAATGGATAGAAGCTATTGCATTACCTCGATGTGATGCTCAAAGTGTTGCAAAGTTTTTGAAAATGAACATATTTTGTAGATTTGGGATGCCGAGAGTTATCATAACTGATGAGGAAGTCATTTTAGAAATGCCATAATAGAGTAATTATTAAGGAAATATCATATAAATCATAGAATTGCTACTGCTTATCATCCTCATACAAGTGGTTTGGTTGAATTATCTAATGGATGAATTAAAAGAATTATTGTCAGTCAAACTTGACTATGCTTTATGGGCTTACAGAGCTGCATACGAACTCCTATAGGAATGTCCCCATATAGGCTAATATTTGGGAAAGCTTGTCATTTACCAGTTAAACTTGAGCATAAAGCATATTGGACGATTAAAAATTTCAATTATAATTTGAAATATGCTGGTGAGTAAAGAATATTGCAATTAAATGAGCTTGAAGAGATAAGGAATGAGTCTTACAAGAGTGCTACGATTTATAAAGAAAAGATGAAGATGTGACATGATCAAAGGCTTCTTACTAAAAATTTTGAGGGCAACAAGTTTTGCTATATAATGCAAGGTTAAGATTATTTCTAGGCAAACTTAAGTCCAAGTGGATGGGCCCATTTGTTGTGATGAAAGTTTATCCTTATGGAGCTATGGATATTAAAGATCCTAAAACTGATAAAGTGTTTAAAGTGAACAGTCACAGACTGAAACCTTATTTTATAGGGGATCAACATAAACTTAATGATCGAATGATGTTGGGTCAACCAGAATAGCACTGATTACGTCAGGTTGATGACTTAAAACCAAGAGCTTTATATGAGGCAACCCATAGTTATTAGTGTGTTTTTACTTTGAATGTTGTTTGTGTGTGATTAAGAAAATTTGGGGTAGTATTTTTTAGACTATTTTGTGTTATTAATGATTTTAAGACTTTATTTAGTGATCTAAACATGCTAAAATGAGAATTTTGATGTTAAGTTGATAGGTGCAAAATTGAGCACTACAGCTTAAGCGTCAATATTCTGCACCTAAGCGTGGGAGTTAAAAACCACGTGTAAAATTTGGATTCTATAAGATTTAACCACCAATTAGTTGACTAAAATGTACCAAGGCAATTTTAGGACGTGTCTAGGAGTTACTAGAGGAATTTAGGCCTATAAATAGAAGGGTTTTGTGAAGGAATTTCACCCTGGATCATTTTCAGCCCTAAAGTCTACAAAAGAGAGATTTTGATAAGTTGACTTTCATGGGAGATGGATTTAAAGAAGAAGGAAGAGACCATGAGGAAGAAATTCATTAGTCAAACTGCACAAGAGATGTATAATGATTTCTTAGCCGTTAGGATTGAAGGAATATAGGAAACGATCATCAAAATTGAGACTATCATGGATTTACTGGAAATAAAGGTAATTGAGATTCATGCACATCTAGAGCATATTGGATGACAATTGAAAATGCAATTCAACCATACTATTTTTATAGAGGAAGCAGATAAGGAGATGTATCTTAAACAGAAATGGATTGAAGAAGATAGTATCAGAGCTCGTTACCACCATCTGTTTTATCAACTTTATATTCTGACTGCCCAAGGAGAGACTAATGAAAGACCGAAGTTTGTCCCAACAAATAAAGAATGAAATTAAGTTTTGTGTTAGAGTTTGTTTGTTAGGAGTCATTGTGTTTACGTGTTAGTGTTTGTTTTTAGTGTTTATGACTTTTATGTGTTTAACTGATTAAGTTTGTTAAGTGTTTATATTTAGAAAATTTTCTCATCCGAGACTATTTGGAGTGATAAATAAATATTTCACGTACTTGTACTAGTTTTTGAATGAAGGTATATGTTTTTTTTGGTGAAAATTAGTGTTATTTTTGTCTCAAATTGAATTGTGTTATATGGGAGAATTTAGAGAGAGAGGAGAGTTGCAGGAGAGGAAATAGTCATTTAAGTGTTATGATACCATTTATGGGTGGTTTACTTAGGCTAATAGTGCATTTTACTTAAGTTTAAAAATATCAAAAATAGTGCACTGGTGCCTAAGCGCCACTTACCCACGTTTAAGCGTCGGTTCATGAAAACTAGTTTGCAAACGGTTAAAAGTGAAAAATAACCCCAAAATCACCATTTTTACCCTTGCTGTCACCTTCAACCTCTCGAGTTTGCAATTTTGAAGGCTAGGACAAGCTATTTTGTGGAGATTTCTTGGGGGAATTGAGAAAAAATTGCTAGATTTGGATTACTTGAGGTAAAAGCTTCACTTCTATGTAATAATCTTGGATTTTCACCATATATTTTGAGTACATTTGGAAAAATCTGAAAATCACTATTCATGGTGAAAAATGAGGAAAAATCTATGGAAATTGCATAGGAAGTGTATTTTTTGCTTATAGAAGTTAAGTTTAGTACATTAGACTTGATTTTTGAAGTTATTGTGGAATTCTATGAAATTTGTAGAATGACACCAAGAATGAAGAGAGGTAAAGAAAAAGACCATTTTGATTCGAGCAAATTTGTGAGTTCTAAAACTCAAGATAGGTACAGTGATGCTCTGCAATCACGAAAACTTATCCAGGAGTGATGTTTCAAAAGTTTAGGTGGATCCATAGAAGATCTGATCGTTCGCCGATAATGGGAACGATTCTGTTATTTTTCTACTATAGCTGTTATTTTTGTAGTTAGGGAGTTCTATGCAAACCTCTCTGAGGCTGAAGAAGTTCGAGTTATGGTTTGAGGAAAATTGGTACCTTTTTATGCGGAGGTAATCAATATGTTTTACCATTTACCACCTGATACTTTGTATTTTTATGCGAATTATATTCCTACTGAGATGAAACTAGAAGAGATCATTTCTTATTTGATTGTTGGAAGAGGAATATGGAAGATCATAAATGAGAGGAGAGTCAACTTTGCCACGTCAAAGTTAAGTGCACCATCCAAGGCGTGGCACTATTTTATTTCTGCTCATTTATTACCAACAAATCTTCTCAATGAAGTTACCAGAGAGAGGGCGACGTTAAATTATTGTATTCAGGAAGGTAAGCTCAATAATATTGGAGCTTTGATCTGTCAAACTATCATCAGTTCTACCACAACCGCTACTATTGCAGGTCAGGAATTTGCTTCCTTGATCTTTTCTTTGTGTGAGCAGGCTAGAATGAGATATGATAGCTGGGATGAAGTATTGTTGCCTATGAATCCAATCACAAGTGTTAATGTGAAGTTGTATTATGAGCATTATATTTTTGGCTGGAGAGGATGATTTTCAAGGAGCTATGGAATGGCAACGTCTGCTGCTTCTACCTCTGTTGCTTCTACATCTAGAACATTTATCTCACGAGCTTCAACTTCTAGAGGAGAGTCAACAGAAACTCAAAGTCAACTATTACAGAGGATGATGGACAATATAAACTATATTGTAGATAAGTTAAGAAATTTAGAAAGCTTTGTAGGTCATATTGATGGGTATAATAGAAAAAAAAGTAATTATGAAGAAAAAATTCACTCATCTTTGGAAGGCCTCATTAGGGGTAACCAAAGAGTGCCATTTTTTCTATATCCTAGATACCCTGATTATGAGTCTACAAATGTCTGGAATAGCGGTGAATCTGAAGATGATGAGAAGGAGGACTAATTTATTTTTATGTTTGTAATATGTGTTAGACTATGTGCTTTGGACTTGAGACTTGTAATGTGCTATTTATTTTTTTGTTTGGACTTGAGACATGTATGTTTATGTATTGATTTGGACTTTGTGATGTGTGAGAATTTTTTTGTTTAATTGTACTGAGATGTTGTGTTTTGTTAGTAGTTTGTTTTAAAATTCTAGGGTAGTAATTGTTGTTGTGTGTTGATTATTGTGTTAGTTAGTTAGAATTGAACTTATTTTTATGTCTTTTGAAAAGTTGAAAATCTTGCTAAATTTAGTTTTAAACTTTAATTTCAAAAAAATGCTACCTTGTATTTTTCCTTTATCTTATTAGTGTGTTTGTTTTTATGTTGAGATTAGAAATCAAAGTTACTGTGTTAGTCTGTTTTTATGTTTGTACCCATTGCTTAGAAGTCTATTGAATCTCTACATGTTGATTTAAAATGATAAATAATAGAAAATTGATCAAAAATTGATTTTACTCTTGTTTTTTGTAGTTTTGTACTTGTATAATTAGGATATAAAAATTCCTGTAAGTATGTTATCTCCATTTTCATTCCTGCTTATTTATACCTGCTGCTAAACTGTTTAATCTTGTTAAAAAAATTTAAGTTCGGGGGGGGGGGTGGGGGAATGAAATATATTTTAAAAACTTGAATTTTATTTATTCTCAAATGTGCTACAAATGAATTTGATTTGAAAAGAAAAATGATCATGTATATGAAGTTATATTAGGGAAGTAAAATTTGATTATAGAAATGAGTAAAAGAATTTAGTTAAAATTCTATGTAATGAAGAAAAACTTTCAATTAAAAATTTTTAGTGTAGAAAATGTTAAATATAGTGTAACTATCTTTAATAAAAAAAATTATATTTTTGAAAAATTTAGAAATTTATACTTTTATTTTTAATACTTAAAATTTCTTTTGTTAAAAATAATTTTCAAAACTAGTATTATATTTTTAAATAAAAGATTTATATCAAGACTTTGCTTTAAAAAATGAGAAGTGGAATTAAAAACTATTAAAGGCTTATCCAGATATAGTAATCCTTGCCTGAAAAGTAAAAGAAAAAGGAAATAAAAGAAAAGATAAAGAAAAGAAAAGAGAAAAAGTAAGGGAGGAGAAGCTTGAGGATTAGTGCCTAATCAAAAATTGGTTCTACATTTAATCTTTTTAAAGTATAAGACTTGAGAAACTCTTAAGCTTAAGGATATAATATAGTAAGTAAAATTACTCTTAATAAAAACTTTTAAGTAGAGATAATAAAAGGACTAAATTATAAACTTGGAGAATCTACAATATTTCTGAATTAGATAGGAACTCATATTTTCATCTTTCTTAACATTAAAAATTTCTAAACTTTAAGTTGGTCTCATTTACTGAATATTTTTTCTAAATAGGACTACTATATTTCTAAATCTAAAATTTAGTAACTCCTAAAGAAACTCATATACATATCATACTTATTTAGTTTTTAAAGATTGAAGTGTCACTTGAGAACAAGTAATATTTTAAGTTTGGGGGATTTTGATTCAACTAAAATATATAATGTTTTTAGACACATTTTTATACTTATTTTTGAGGTATTGCGCTTTAATGGAAGGTAATTGTGTATTTTTTCTTTCAGGTACAAGTAAAAATTTGAAAAATACTAAAAGGGGTGAAAAAGGATCAAATTTGGAGCAAAAATGTGAAGTTTGTGCAAAAGTGTTTTGGCGCCTAAGCGCCAGATCTGGCGCTTATGCGCCGGTGAAATAGAGAAGGCCACGCCCAAGCACTAGAGGCCCCGCGCTTAAGCGCCAGAGGTAGTTATTTGGCAGTTTTCTTCATTTGCCCGAATTTTGAAGAGACATTTGAGGCACCTATTGGCTAAAGAGGGTGGTTATGACCACTAGAAATGAAAATATTATTAAAAGACTTGTGAAAAGAGGCATCCCTTGGAGAATACATCGAATTTGGACACATTTTGAAGAATTTCAAAGGCACCTCTTGGGAAATTTATAAAAGAAGTAAGTTGAGACATTTGAGATGGGAGCTTGAAGAGGGAGAGAGTGCTGAGTCCTGAGAAGATTGTGGAGAATCTTGTGGAGAGATTCAGGCTCCAAAATTTTACTTTTTCCTTTTTGTTTTTTTTTTATTTTGAGAGTATAGAGTGTTGTAAAAGAGAATAGATTAAAAGGAACTTCAAGAGTTTGGTGGAGGATTTAAGATAAGTTTTTATTTTCGTTTTTAATCAACTTTTGGTTTTAATCGAGACTAATTTGTGCCTAATCCAAGCAAACCCACAATTGGACCCAATCCAATTAAGCTCAAGCCCGAACCACAATTAGATTTGACACTTCTCATATTCAAATTGGGTTTATCCTTTAGTCTAGCTCTTAGTAGACCTAAGTTAGCATTATGTTAGCACACATTTGGGCTAAATTCAACTTGAATCTTTTTGGTCTAATCTACATTAGACAAAAACCCTTTTGGGTCTAACCCACATTAGACCCAAATATCAACCATCTCATTAGGTGTAACTCACATTAGACCTAACACTAGGCCTAACCCTAACTTAGACCTAGTCTAATCGTTTAGGCCTAACCCACATTAGACCTAACTTAAACCATAGGTCTAACCTAACTTAGACTTAGTCCAACCCTTAAGGTCTAACCTACCTTAGACCTAACTTAACCCTTATATCTAAGCTAATTTAGACCTAGTCCAACCTCTTAGATCTAACCCACATTAAACTTAACTCAAACCCTAGGTCCAACCTTCTTAGGTATAACCTACATGAAACTCCCTCTAGGTCTAACCTAACTGAGACCTAGCTTAAGTCAAACCTAACTTAGACTTAGTTCAACTCAAACTTTTTCTAGATCTAGCCTAATCTAGATCTAATCTAAGTTCAACCTAACCTGGGCTTAGTCAAGCACAAGTCCTCTTGAGTCTAACCTAACTATGACTCAATTCATCTGATTCACCGGGTTAGCACCACCAAACTCGTGTTAACCCAATTCAACTTAATCACCGAGGCAACCCGACCTAACCTGGGTTAACCTAATTGAACTGAACCGTCGGGTCAACTCGACCTAACTCAGGCTACTTCAGTACAACCGAACCACCGAGTCAATCCGACATAAGTTGGGCTAACTCAATACAACTGAACCACCGAGTCAACCTGACCTAACTCATGCTAACTCAATTCAACTAAACCACCAAATCAACTCGACCTAACTTGGTTAATCCAATTCAACAAATTCACCAAATCAAACTCTAACTCGGGTTAACCCAATTCAGCAGGTCAACCTAACCTAACTCTGATTAACTCAATGCAACTGAATAATCAGGTCAACCCGACTTAACTTGGGTTAACCCAATTAACCCAGGTCAACCCGACCAAACTCAATTTCAAATAAATCACTAGGTCAGCTTGACCTAACTTGAGTTAACCCAACTCAACTGAATCATCAGGTCAACCAAACCTAACTCAGGTAAACCCAATTCAACTGAACCACTAGATCAACCCTACCTAACTTGGGTTCACCCAATTCATGGGATCCAATGGGTCAACTCGACCCAACTCAGGTTACCCCAATTCAACTAAATCACTGGGTCAACTTGACTTAACTCAGGTTATCCAAATTTAACTGAATCACCAAGTCAACCTAACCTAACTTAGGTTAACCCAATTCAACTGATTCACCGGGTCAAACCAGCCTAACTCAGATTAAATCAATTCAACTGATTCACCGGATCAACCTAACCTAACTCGGGTTAACCCGTTCAACTGATAAACTGGGTTAACCAATTCAACTGAATCATCAGGTCAACTTGAACAAACTCAGGTTAACCCAATTCAACTGAAGCATTTGGTTAACCTGACTTATTTCAGGTTAACCCAATGAACCATCGAGTAAACCTAACATAACTTGGGTTAGCCCAATTCAAATGATTTATTGGGTTAACTTGACCTAGCTCAGGTTAACCAAATTCAACTAATTCACCGGGTCAACCCAACCTAACTCAGGTTAACCCAACTCAATTGAATTACAAGATTAACCCGATCTAACTCGAGTTAACTCAATCAACAGGTTAACCCAATTCAATTAAACCACCAGGTCAAACCAGTCTAACTTAAGACAACCTAATTCAACTTAGCCACTATACTAACTCGACCTTACTCGGGCTAACCTAATTCAACCGGCTCCCTAGTCAATATAACTTAACTCGAATCGAACCATCTCGAGACTCCACTCAAATCAACCCAACTTAATTTTAAAAAGACATCTCACATCTAAATTAACTTTGACTTCATCCAAGTTTAATTTAACTTAAACTTGTTTTAACCTAGGAGGTTTAACTTAAATTAACCTAGCTCAACCTGGTTTGCTCTTAAGTTAGTTTAACTTAATTTTCCTTAAGTTAATCTAAATCAAGTAAGGCTAGTTAACCCTAATCAAACTAAGTAAACCTGGGTCAATTCTATTCAACTTTGGTCGATTTAAATAAAGTTTGAAGATAATCTGAGGGAAACAAACAAACTCAGATTAACTTAAATTACCTGGAGACTAATCTTAAATCAGTTCAACCTAACTTGAACTAATCTAAAATCAACTTAGACTTGGGTGACTTGAGGTTAAGGAGTGTTTGGATTCTCATATGAGAAGAAAAGAACACTTAACCTCAATTGAGGGAGTTCAGGCTAAGGTATTAAACCAACGTAAATGAAATGACACAATATAATTTTATATATAATTTTAAATGATTTTAATTACTTCACAATCCATAAACTCATTGTAAAGGGGAATGATACTTTCTTAAATTTGAACTCTTCATTACAAAACTTTATTTAGTCTTAGTAAATTTAATTTTGAAGTTCAACAACTAATTTAGTTAACTTAGTTCGTTTAACTATATTTCATTTGACACACAAAAAATTTAATTTAGATTTTTTTTTCGTACTTAAGTTTTTATAGTTTGAATATTGTGTTTTATATTATAGCCATAAGAATTTCTAACTCCTTATGGGATCAATACGTAGGACTCCATTAGAGCCCTTTATTAAATGAGTGATATATATACTTGCGTTATTGTTACGGTTTGACAGCTTAAAGATTTTAAAATATAAAATTATTTATACTGAAGTGATTTTTATTGTGATTAAACTGCAAATATATTATTTATGTTGTCGTGTGTATATTTTAGAATTGAAAGATATTTACAACGCATCACAAAAACACCACATCAAGTTTTTGGCGCCATTGCGAGGGAGTAATGATAAATTACTTTATAATTTAGAATACTTTTTTTGAACTAAAAACTTATTGTAGTTTAATTAATATTTTTATATTTCAATGTGTTTGCTTATTTTAATTGCTTATTGTGTTTGTGTATGCATAGTTTAAGATATGAAGGTTTAATATCTTATGATTCAGAGTTAGAAAGAACAACTAAGAAAATTCAAAAACAACAAAAAGAGTTAGATAATTTAAACAAAATGGCTACAAAATTAAATAATCCTAGAATTGAAAATGTACGTCATCAGAGACCTTTAAGAGATTTTGCTAATCCTACAACAGAAGAAATTCATTTGAGTGTACAAAACCCTGTTGTAGCTACTAATTCAATTGAGCTTAAACCTACTATTATCCAAATGATACAAAATAATCAGTTTGGGGGAACACCGACTGAAGATCCTAACTTACATCTTGCTAGTTTTCTAGAATTGTGTGTTACATTTAAATATGTTGGAGTGTCGAATGATACCTTCAAACTTAGACTTTTTCTTTTTTCATTAAGGGATAAAGCTAAGATGTGGTTAAACTCGTTAGCACTTGGATCTATCAGAACTTAGGGAGATTTATCACAAAAAACTTTATCCAAATATTTCTCACCATCAAAAACTGCTAAGCTTAGCAATGATATCACATCTTTTTGTCAGTTTGAAGGATAATCAATTTATGAATCTTGGAAACGATTTAAAGATTATATTCAGCAGTGTCCACACCATGCACTAACAGATTGATTAATAATTCAAACTTTTTATATGGATTGGTTAGATCTCTTAGATCTATAATTAACGTTGTTGCTGATGGATCATTAATGTCAAAATCATTCGATTAAGTATATTTTTAATTGAAGAGATGACTACTAATAATTTTCAATGGCCCTCTAAAAGGGTAACTCCAAAAATAGTAGCCATTATTCATCATTCTGATGCATTATCTATTTTGGCTGCTCAAATTGATGCAATATCAAAGAAGATAAATAAGTATGGAATGAATTATACTAAGTGAGTGAGGAAAATTCATTGGGACAAATGATTAATTCTTAGACTTTATATGAAACTTTAAATGCAATAAACAACCAAATTAATAATCCTTATTCCAATTATTATAATACTGATTGGAAAAATCACCCTAATTTCAGTTGGAGGAACAATAACTCTAATGCTGTAAATCCATAATAAGGGAACAATCCTATGAACCCATTGAAAATTCCAACAATCAGGGAAATTCTAACTTTAAACTTTATTATCATCCATGTTTTAATAGAAATTCATAGAGTAAGGAGAAGAAATCGTCAATTGAAGAATTAATATTGCAAATGGAAGCAAAATTACAAAGTCAAGAAGCACAATTCTAAAGTCAAGGAGCTGCAATTTGAAACATGGAAAAAAAGTTGATGTATTGCTACTGTGTTTAGCAATAGACCTCAAGGAACTTTTTCTAATAATTTTGAAGTTAATCTTAAAGATCAGAACAAAGATCAAATCAAGGCTATTCAACTGAGAAGTGGAAAAGAATTAGAGACAAAATTTAAAGAAGAAATTGAAGTTGAAGTTGAGAAAGAAGGGGTGGAAAATGAAAAGTCTAGTAAAAATTTTCATCTTAAGTCAGACTATCCTATCAAACCAATGAAAATTGTTGTAGAATGGCCACCACCTCCATTTCCTTAAACATTGAAGCATTATAATAGAGAAAAACAGTTTACAAAATTCTTGGAAATATTGTGGAAGATAAACATTCCAATTGTTGAAGCCCTGGAACAAATGTTAAGCTATGTGAATTTTATGAATGATATACTTAATAAAAAAAGGAAGTTTACAAATAATGAGACTATTGCACTTAGTAAGATGTGTGGCGCTATAATTCAGAAGAAGCATCCTGAGAAACTTAAAGATCTTGATAGTTTTACTATTTCTTGTACTATTAGTGAAAGATTTTTTAGAAAAAATCTTTATGTGATTTTGGAGACAATATTAATTTTATGGCTCTATCGCTTTTTAGAAGGTTGGGTTTAGGAGAAATTTCACCTATTACTATAACTCTTTAGTTAGCTGATCATTCGATTACCTATCTTAAATGAGTTATAGAAGATGTTTTGGTAAAGGTTGATAAATTTATCTTTATTATGGATTTTATAGTGTTAGATATGGTGGAAGATAAAGAAATTCCTATCACTTTAGGAAGAACATTTATTGCCACTGGAAGAGCTTTAATAGATATGTAGAAAGGAGAATTAATAATGAAATTCAGCGATCAAGAAGTTACATTTAATATTGCAAAGTTAATGAGATACCCGACAAAAGGAAGAGATGATGAATGCTTTGGGATGGATATTAATGATTATTTAAGCAATGAATATTTGACAATTACATTTAAAAAGAAAACTGAAGAAGAATATTTGACGTATGAGGATGAGGATATAATTCAAGATAAATCTATGGAAGAGACTAATGAAGAATTAGATTATGTTTAGGAATAATTTAAATTGTTAGATTTTATGGATAATAATAAAAAATTGATTTCTTTTATTGTAAAACCTCTTGAACTAGAAATGAAAACACTTTCTACACATTTAAAATATGCCTTTTTAGGAGATTTATCTACATTACTTGTTATTGTATCCACAAAATTAGCTGAACCAGAAGAACAAAGGTATTTGGAAACTTTAAGAATACATAAGCAAGCTTTTGGATGGACGTTAGTTGATACTAAAGGAATCAGTCCTTTGATTTGTATGCACAAAATTTTATTGGAAGAACATCATAAACCAAAAGCTATTCTCAAAAGAAATTAAAATCAATGAGGAAAGAAGTTGTTAAGAAAGAGATTTTAAAATGGTTAGATGTTGGAATAATATATCCTATTTCAGACAGTGCTTGAGTGAGTCCAATTCACTGCATTCCTAAGAAAGGGGGTGTGAATGTTGTGACCAATGAGAATAATGAATTAATATCAATAAGACAAGTCACTGGTTGGCAAATCTGTATTGATTATAGAAAATTAAATTTAGCCACTTGGAAATATCACTTTCTCTTACTCTTTTTGGACCAAATGTTGGATATGCTAGCTAGGCATAAATATTTTTGCTCTTTAGATGGATATACCATAATCATCAAATTTCTATTGCTCTGAAGAATCATGAGAAGACAAAATTTACTATTCCTTATGGTACTTTTTCTTTTCAAAGAATGACATTTGCTTTATGTAATGCACCTACAACAATTCAAGGATGTATGATGTCAATTTTTAGTGAATTAATTGAAAAAGGGATAGAAGTCTTTATGGATGATTTTTCTGTTTTTGGAACTTCATTTGAAAGTTGTTTAAATCATTTAGAGAAAGTTCTAGAATGATGTGAAAAGATTAATTTAGTATTAAACTGGGAAAAATGTCAATTCATGATTACGGAGAAATTGTACTTGGGCATAAAATTTTCAGAAAATGACATGGACGTATATCAGACAAAAATTCTAGTTATAGCTACATTACCTCCACTTACTACTTTAAGAGAAGTTAGAAGTTTTTAGGACATGTTTTCCAAAAATTACAAAGCCTTTATGCCAACTTTTGGAAAAAGATACAAAATTTGATTTTAATTAAGAGTGTCTTAATGTCTTTGAAACATTGAAGGAAAAATTGATCATTGCTCCTATAGTTGTTTCACCTGATTGGGAGAAAAGATTCAAACTAATGTATGATGCAAGTGATTATGCAATTTGAGCTATTTTAGGGCAGAGATATGACAAAATTTTCAAGGTGACATACTATGCTAGTAAAACTCTAGATGATGCCCAAATTAATTATACCACTACTAAAAGATAGCTATTAGCCATTATTTATGATATTGATAAGTTTAGGTCATATTTGATTAGAGCTAAATGTGTTGTGCATACATACCACTCTGTTATAAAATATTTGATGCAAAAGAAGGATGCAAAACCAAGATTAACGAGATAGGTACTTCCGATGAAAGAATTTGATTTTGTTGTAGTAGATAAGAAATAATTTGATAATCAAATAGATGATCACTTTTCTAGGTTAGAACAGGAAGAAACATTTGATCTTGAAAGAGAAATTAATGAACTTTTCTTGATGAACAACTTTATACTGTTAAAAAATGATAAATATCGTGGTTTACTGATATTGTGAACTACATTGTTAGTGGTATTTTACCATATGGATTGACAAAGCAACAAGAGAGAAAATTTATTTATGATGCAAAATTTTACTTTTTAGAAGACCTATATTTATGTAAATAATGAAAAGATTTAGTTATGCAGAGATGTGTGCCTTATAAAGAATTTGAAGAAATTATTCAAAAATGTCATGATTGTGAATTTGGGGGTCATTTTGTAATTGATAAAACTATTTACAAAATTTTACAGTCGGGATTTTACTAGCCTACTCTATTTAGAGATGCTAATATATATATAAAAACATATGATCGATGTCATCGAGTAGGCAATATTTTGAAAAAGAAATGAAATGCCCCTAAATTTTACTTTGGAAGTCAAATTTTTTATGCTTGGGGATTGGANCTATCTTTCTTAAAGGCAAGTATTGTAGAGGTTCACATCCCTCTCTTGCTACATCTAAACTGGGTGACTCCAAAATTTGGTCCCATATGATCAAATATAAAAACAAAGCCGAGGATTACTTTATATGGGATCTTGGAGAGGGGAATTTAAACTTTTGGCTTGATAACTGGATGGGGGATGAGAAGATTGCTGACAAGATTACTGTTCCCTTTCCAACTTTTACCAAAGTTTCAGATTGATGGAATGATAATTAGTGGAATCTTACTACTTTAAACAACATTCTGGATAATTCTACCATTCACAGGATTAACAACATCCCTGTAGATAAATCAAAGAAGGATAAACTTATTCCCAAGCAAGAGGTTTCCCAGTCTATTACTGCTTATATTTATTAACAACAACCACAAGGGGAGAGCTTTCTCTGGGGGAAACCTATTTGGAATAATTTCCTCTCCCCCTCTATGTCATTCTGCTGTTGGAGAATCTTCTCTAAATGCCTCCCAACTGATGATATTCTGAAATTGAAGGGATTAAGAGGCCCTTCTTGTTGTATTCTATGTAAAAGGCATGAGAAAACCACTGATCACCTTTTTTTTCAATGTCAGTTTGTTCAACAAATCTGGTTAATTGTCCTTAGAAATTTGAAAGTGCAAACCATCAATCTCACCTGGCAGAAATTCATCTCTTGTTGGAAAGAATGGCTTCAATTAATACTTTTGGTGATCCCCTATATGGTGGCTTGGTTCTCTTGGATGGCCAGAAATAAGGCCAAATTTGAGAAACACTTACCTCATTCCTCAAAGGTAGAAGCTAATTGTTTAGCCTTTCTGAAAAAAATTACTCATTGGAAGGCTTTCCCTGATCTGCTTAAGACTAACTCTTTGGCTAGTCAACCTATTTTGGAGCACCCCCTAGTGTATTGGCTCAAACCTCCTGTTGGTTGGCTGAAAGCTAACACAAATGGTAGTTTTTATAAGTCCACTGCTGGCATTGGTGGTGTGTTCAAGAATTCAAATGGTGCTTGTCTCCTTCATTTCTTGTCTCCTATTTTTTGCTGCTGATGCTCTGGAAGCTGAGGCTTTGGCCATCTTTTGGGCCATCTATATTGCATCCAAAGCAAAATTTCACAATCTTATTGTGGAGACAGATTCCAAGGTCATGATTAGCTTACTTCTAAATACCATAAACTGCCCCTGGCATATTCTTAAATGGAAGAATAGAATTTCCTTTAGCTCCCAGGGTGTCAATCTGAAATTTCTATTTATTCATAGAGAAGGTAANATCTGAACCCAAATTCAGGAGTCTCCCACCTTCCTAGTGACCTCCCCAGGATAGACAGACTTGCAATATTTGACCATCATATAGTTGGCCCATAAGCTTTCATGTTGTCTGAATTTAATCCACAGCTTACACAGTGTAATATGNATTAAGATGCTATGAAATTAAGCCATTGTAAACATAGAGCTCACGAAGGCTCGGGAGAGTAAGTGAAGTTATACCTTTGCTCCGAGAGGTGTAGCCTCAATCAGAGGTTCTTCACACCTTCGTTATACTCCAAAGAGCTTAGGGATGGAGTACCTGGCTCTGGTGTAAGGTCTATGTATGATTTCGACCACAACANATATATATATATATATATATATATATATATATATATATTACAGTAGACTATGTATCAAAGTGGATTGAAGCAATAACTTTACCTTAATGTGATGCATGGATTGTTTCAAAATTTTTAATCAATGATATTTTTACAAGATATGGAATGCCGAGAGTAATCATTACCGATGGAAGATTTGAATTTATAAAGAAAAGAAATGAAAATTTGGTGGAAAAATAGGATTGTTACTGCTTATCATCTCAAAACTAGTGGTCTAGTAGAAGTATCTAGTCGTGAAGTTCAAAGAATTCTAGAAAAAAAAATAATAAATCCCAATAAAATGAATTGGTCTGCTAGATTGGATAATATGTTATGGGCTTATAGGACAGCTTATAAAACGCCCATAGGAATGTCCCAACATAGATTAAGTTTTGGGAAGACTTGCTACTTACTAGTAGAATTGGAGTATAAAGCTTATTGGACTATTAAGGAATTTAATTTTAATCTAAAAGATGCTTGTGAAAAAAGATTATTTCAATTGAATGAGCTTGAAGAAATATAAAATGATTCTTATGATAATGTTATGATATATAAGGAGAAAATGAAAGAATAACATGATCGAAAGTATATATATCTAATTATCTTTATGGGAGGCAAACCATAATTATATTTGTTAATGTTGTTAATATGTTTTTATAAGTAGTATTTTATATATATATAT
>JXCR01034133.1:32951-99148 GCA_002079205.1 Phalaenopsis hybrid cultivar | reverse complement strand
TATATATATATATATATAAAGGCTTTCTTTGTGAATTCAGTGTACTTGAGGGACTTACATATTGAGAAAATACATTAAAACATCTTTACTTACCAAATTATATGGAAGATTTGAGAGTTATTTGGATTTAAAGCGAAACAGTGCAGAAATCTAAACTTGCGCCTGTGGCGCCATTTTCTAGAGAGCTAGCACCATATGCACTAGAAATCGGCGCCAGAAGCGCCACGATTATCAGAACAAGTTTGGAAGTTTCTAAATGTAGTTTTAGGAGGTTTTTGACGGATTTTCTATTAGTAACTCCCAAAAACCGAATTTTAGAGTTATTTAAGTGTGGAAAATTAAAGGAAAGTCACTATTTTCAAATCTTATAGTTTCCAACCCCAAAGAAGCCGCTAGATATGGAATTTTCAACAAGAGGAAGTTCATTTGTTTCGATGCGTAGAAGTTGTATGATCAAGTTCTTGTGAATAAGAGATTAATCATGGAATGAGAATTTGTGAATTGAGGATTCAACCCACTGAATACTTGAGTGGAGGATATTTTTGTGCAAAGATGCTGGAATGTGCTTTGCTATACCACTGCTGCAGTAGTCGTTCCTGTGGTGAAAAAGTTTTATGCTAATCTTCATGCAATTCACTAAGGACTCGTTTATGTTTGAGGCAGGTGAGTAGCATTTACTCCTTCAAAAATAAACGACTTATTTATGATTGAAAGCGTCATGATCTGTCATTATGCCAATTTTGTCCCTAAAAGAGATAACATGAATGAACTCTATCAATTCCATACTGATAAAGATGCAAATTGGGAGATAAGAGAAAATGGACATGTAAGTTTTTCTTCGTTATTAATGAATCCTGTATCAAAGGTGTGGCATTTTCTTATTGCATCAAAACTTTTTCACACCATGAAAATCAGTAAAGTGACTCAAGAAAGTGCTATTTTGAATTATTGTATTCTAACTAAAAGGCTTATTGATGTGTCAGTCGCCTTTTTTTTAAAAAAAATGTAGTTATATATATATATATATATATATATATATATATATATGATGGTGGAGGCTAAGTTTGGTACTCTGCTAGGGTTTCTGGTAGGATGAAGCTCTGCTGTTGCTGGTTTATGGGTGGTGCCTCTGATGAGATCCTTAAGATACTCCTTCTTGCTGGGTTTCGCCTTGGGAGTTAGCTTCTCTGGCTCAAGTCCCTGGTTTTTTTGTTGGGTTTACTGTTCCATTGCTCTAAACTGGTTGTCTAGCTTCTGTTTTTGTGTGAAGTCTCTTCTAGCCTCTCTTTCTTGCTGGGGGAAGATTACCCTTCCACCATTGGTGATTTGATTGAAGGTTAGTGATTCTATGTGAGATTTAGCCTTTCCCGGACTAATCTAAAATTTAAAGTTTACTTTGGTTTGCTGGAGCTCTTGCTCTCGGGTTCCTTAGTCAATTTGAACTTTTTTCTAATGGCTAATCCTATTGATATTGTGACTGATGCTCAGTGGTCTAAGGCCACTTATGCTGGTGTTGTGGGTAAATCTGTTGTTACCCTCAGTGATCCTGATCACTTAGTTTTCCCCCAAGATTTCCATGATATTGCTATTGGGAAGGGAAACAGCCCTTGCATTCACCCTTTGGGTTCCAAAGAGGGTGAACCTGCTATATATTTCTCTCCACAAGAAATTTAGAATCTGAATGAGCAAGTGAAATTCACTTTAGTAGGCAAATTCCAACTTGGTCACCCAAAAATGGAATTGGTTAGAAACTTCTTTGATTCTTTAAAATTTAATGGAGGTTGACAGATTGTAATACTTGATGGTAGACACTTGCTCATCCAACTATCAGGTGAGGAAGACTATGCAAGATTGTTTGCAAAACAATCTCTTCATATTAGAGGTACCACCATAAAGATTTTGAAGTGGGAACCTGGTGTTGATCCTAGCGAGGAGCCACCTGTAGCTCCCCTTTAGTTTAAATTACCTGACCTTCCACTTCAATATTTAAACCTCAATGCTCTTTTCAATATTGGATGTGCACTAGGGAGACCTTTGAAGGTAGATGCCCCCACATATAACAAAGCAAGACCAGCTCTAGCTAGAATCCTCAATGAAAGAGATATTACTCTCCCTGAAATCAAAAGGCTCTGGATTGGTTCTCACATAGATGGGTTTTGGCAAAATGTGGTGTTAGAACAGAAACCTTATTATTGCCACCATTGCAAGATGTTTAGACACACCAAAGATAGATGTTTCAGGCTTTACCCCCCTCTAAAGAGAAATGTGCATACTCAGGAAAAGATCAATCAGTCTGCAGCTTAAGAGCCCACACTATGTGTGGAACCAACTCCAACAGTTAATAAGGAAGATATATTGGGAACATCCAAAAGCTCCACAGCTCCTTTTGGCTCTAATCCTCCTACAAACACATCCCAGATACTTCAGGGAGGAGTTAAATGAAGTTAACATTATTACTCCTCTAACCTCAAATGACTCACATAGTGGAGTTGGGACAATCAGGGAGGTAAACCAGATTGATATCACTGTCTTACAAGCCTCTGAGAAAAGGGAAATGGCTGAGATGAAGCTCCTATTGGAGGAGGAATGGAAAATACAAAAATCCAAGAAAAAGAAAAAACAACTTTCAGAAGTTCTGAAACTAAAAGAAGGGACCAATATGAGCACAAGTGTCTTGAAGATGGTTGGGCCTTCTCCCTCTAGAGGAAGGACCAGATTAATATCTCAGCCCTCCCTCCATATTAATCCCCCCATGATTAATTTATTGTGTTGGAATATAAGGGGCATTACCCATCCCCGGTCCTTAAAAATACTGATCTATCTCAACAAAAAAATATAAACTTTGGTTTTTTTCTATACTGGAACCTATGGTTCAGTAAAATCCTCAGAGAATTATTAGTAAGTTCCATGGATTTTCACATTATGCTAATAATAATAACAAAATTTGGTTCTTTTGTTGGAAGGAAATACAGTGGAATATCCAACTGGACCATCCATAGTTTATAGATCTCTCTCTCCTGATTTAAGGCCATTTGGAATTTGCAACTTTTATCAATGCTGGCAGTCATAAAGAGGACAGACAAGAGCTTTGGGAGTGCTTACAACTTATTAGTGTAAATATGAACTCTCCTTGGATGGTTGGCGGAGATTTCAATTGCATCACATCTGCTGCTGAGAAATCTGAGGGGAGAGTCCCTAATCTTTCCAAAAATGACTCTCTTTAGTGATCAGATACAGAAAGCTAATCTTTTTGATTTGGGTTACCAGGGTCCTAAGTTCACTTAGAAGAAGGGTAAATTGTGGGAAAGACTTGACAGGGTGCTGGTGAATGACTGCTGGTATAAACATTACCTTCTCACCTTTATTACTCACTTAAACTTCACTGGGTCTGATCACAGGCTTCTTCTCATATCTATTACCTCCCCTAGCAATACTACTTATCATCCCTTTTTCAGGTAATTAAATATGTGGTCTACTCATCCCCTATTTGTCAGCTGTGTAGCCTCAAATTGGGTTGGTATTGACCATTCTGATCCTTTCATAAAACTTAGTCTCCTGCATTTGAAACCGAGCAAAGCTTTAAGAAAGTGGGGTTGGGAGACTTTTGGGAATTTCTTTTCTAATGCCTTAAATGCTGATAATGAAGTGGAGAAATTTGAAGTTGCTGTTCAAAATGGAACTGCCACAAATTCTGATCTGCTCACTGCTCAAACTAATCTACTAAATGCTATTGATAACCATGATTTGTTACTTAAACAGAAGGCTTCTATTAACATCTTTACTGAAGGTGACGGGAACACAAAATTTTACCATGCTTATATTAGGTACAAGAGAAAATGTAACGCTATAAACTCTATTTACACTTCTGAGGGAAGCTGACTCAATGATAATGAGCACATTGCTATGGATGCTGTCAAGTACTGCAACTCCTTGTTAAATTCTTCTGTTCAACTCAACATAGATATTGAAAACAACTATTTTACAGAAGAATTTGGATTCACTAATCACCTCAGACTCACTGACCCCCCTTCTGATACTGATATTTTGGAAGCTTTAAACACCATTGACAGCACTAAATCTGCTGGCCCAGATGGATTTACTGCTGATTTTTATAGAAAAGCTTGGCATATTATTAAAAAGGAGGTGATTGAGGCTATTAGAAGTTTCTTTAGGGGTAGTAATATACCTAGCTATTTTAGAGATTCTTCTATTGTCTTAACTCTAAAAGGGCATCTGCAAAAGACTTGGGATCATTATAAACCTATCAGCCTCACTTCTGTAATCAGTAAACTTATTAGTAAGATCATTGTTAGAAGACTTCAACCTTATCTTGACAAGATTATCTGCCCAAACCAAACAGCCTCTATCAAAGGGAGATCAATTACTGATAATTTGTTGCTGGCACAGGAGTTGATTCTGGATCTGGATAAAATCAGTAGGGGGTTAATCTTATCTATAAACTTGATATCAAAAAAGCCTATGCCACAATTGATTGGAAATTTATCTTGTGGATCCTTGCTGTCAGGGGGTTTCAACCTGATTTTTGTAACCTCATTCATAGGTGGCTCATTAATAATAACCACTCTATTCTTATTAATGGCAAGGACTGGGGTTCCTTCTCAGCTGCTAGAGGACTTAAGTAGGGAGACCCACTCTCCCCTACAATCTTTATTCTTGCTATGGACTATTTTTCTAGAATTTTTGACAGGGTCATCCTCAATCAACAGTACTCCAGATATCATCACAAATCCACAATGGTTATATCTCATCTCATATATGCTGATGATGTCATGATCATCTATAGTGTCCATAAAAATGCAGTCAAGAAAGTCTGTCAGTGTCTGAAGCAGTTCCAAGGTTACTCAGGCATGGTGTTTTGGCTTGAAAAAAGCCAACTGATTTTCAACAAAAGGACATCATCCAATTGCAAACAGTGCATTTCTGAGTATACATGTTTCTCCATTGCAAAAGACCCTTTTAAATACCTGGGGGTTCATCTTATTTGGGGGAGGTCTAAATTAATCCAATTTGATGAAGTTTTCAAAAAATTCAGAATCTTTTATCTAGCTAGTCTCACTCTTTCCTATCTAATGGGGGCAAAATAACTCCTCTCAAAATCATATTAACTACTTTTCCATCATATATTCTCCAAACCACATATATGAAGAAAAGCACTTAGATTCAGTTGGAAAGAGTATTTCATAGATTTTTGTGGGCAGGTCAAAGGCAGCAGACTGGGCTTCTTGACAAAAGGTTGCTAAACTTACCATGGCTGGTGGGATTGGTTTCAAGGGACTTCAACAACTCATCCAGATCAACTTCTGCAAAATGTGGATCAATTTCAGAGCTCAAACTTCCCTTTGGGCTAAGTTCATGAAGGTTAAATATTGCAAGGGACAACACCCCTCTCTCATCATCAAGAAATTGGGTGACTCTAGAATTTGGACAAACATGCTCAGAATCAGACACCTTGCTGAGGATAGGTGAATGGTCAGGTAAATTTCTGGCTGGAACACTAGTGCCCCAAGGACTGGCTAGGGGTTCGCCTTACTGATTTCAACCCACAAGTTTCTATGTCTGATTTTTGGGAGGGAGACTCCTGGTCAGTTTCTAAGCTCCAATCTATTATGCAGGAGCCTCATCTTTCTCAAGTTACAAAAGTCAATTTTGATAAGAGAAGGAAAGAGAAAAATATTTAGCATAATTATGTTAATCAAAGTTTGACTAAAGCCATTTATTTTAAACTTTGATGTTGGGAACAGGTGGGGTGAAGCCATTTGAAATAGATTCTTATCCCCCCTCTATGTCTTTCTTATGTTGGAGGCTTTTCTACAATTTACTGCTCACTGATGATATACTCAAACTAAAGGGATTGAGGGACCCTCTAAATGCTATCGCTGTCAAAAGTATGGAGAACAGTAATCATCTTTTCTTTAACTGTAAGTTTGCTCAAGAAGGTTGGAAAGATCTTTTAACTAAGATTAAGGTGGAAGACTTTGCTATGGATTGGTCCAATCTCAAAGTTGGGTGGCACAGCTGGAAAATAAGTAAATGTGAATCTATTCCTTTTATTGTTACCTGGTTCCTCTGGATGAGTAGAAACAACACAAAACATGAAGACAAATATAGTTAATATTCCAAGGTCACCAGAAACTGTGCTTCTTACTTAATCAAGTTGATTTAGTTCAACAACTTCCCTAATTTTAGTATGTCTCAAATCACAATGACTAGAGGATATCACAAGATTGAGAAAATTTTTTGGAAACCTCCCGAACAATATACCATGAAGATTAATACTAATGGTAGTTTTTTTTTGTTGTGGTGTTGGGGTAGGGGGAGTTTTCAGGGATTCCTTTAACAAATTTTTGTTGTTCTTCCATGCCCCTACTGAGACTAAATATGCACTGGAGGCAGAACTAATTGCAGTTTTCTGGGCTTTAACTTTTGCCTTAAAGGCTGCATGGTATAAACTTTGGACTGGAGGCAGAACTAATTGCATGCCCCTACTGTTCTTCCATGCCCCTACCTTCACGCTGTGATATATATATATAAGTTCCGTTTTTTCTTTTACTTTCTTTGTAGGGTTCATTTTGTGATGAGATCACCCTCTATAGATTAAAGTCCTTTTTTGTTGTTTTTGGTTTTTCTAGTTTGAGGGCCTCCCCAAGTTGCGTCTTTTGTAATACTTTAATTGTGCAACATGAAGGAAGCCATATAATGCTCCTTCTACCAATATATATATATATATATATATATATATATATACATATATATATATATATATATATATATATATATATATGTATATATGTATATATATATATATATATATATATAATTTTGAAAATAATACATTTAATTTTGAAAAAATGAGACTAAACTGATCCCATATAGATAATAGTTTAAATAAACGAGTCTAGCACCGCAAGTAATACATATATCCTAAGAGGTAGACATATTACTTACTGATGAAGCTCAATTAAATAAACTAAAGAATTTACGACTTCCATTTAAGTCTGTGAAAAACCATTTTTTATATTGACCAACAAGTTTCCCTATTTAATATAAAAAATTAAATAGGATTTATATTAAGCTGGGTTCTTGAAGTTTCCAATAAGGGCAAGCCTCTATAGTTAATTACATCTTAGATAACCGAAGTCACCCAAAAAATCTTTCGATTTAAATCAGGGAATATTGTCTTCAAGAAATTCAAGGGGTAGGACTTTTCAAAAGATCGGACCAAAGGAGTGTCAAAATGGAAAGAATCAAATTTGGAACATTGTTATGAATTCCAAAGAAAGAGGAACTAGGGGTTGTCACAGATCCTGAGTAGAACCTAAATGACTTCCCAAGCTATCCTATGTTTTGGCTTCAGTTTTGAGAAGAAAAATTATTTAAATTTTACATCCTGCCAATTTTATTAATTAGGATTTACATTTTTATGACACCATCATACAAATAGCCTGAAATATAGGAGGCTTTATGTCGTAAGGAATGATAACCTCAGAGCCTAAGGAAAATTAGGGCATAAATTGTATAACAGAGTTATAAAAAGACCTAAAGATTAAGGAGGATTTATGTTGCACAAGGTAGAAGACCTCAAAGTCCTATGAATTTTTTTTTTAATTCTAAGGAAAGATGTGATGTTGTAGATCCTTATGTTATTGTAGATCCTTATGTTGTTGTAGATTGTTGATCCCAATTTTTTATATGTAAGGATTTATGAAGTTGATCCGTGTACTAAAAGTAAGTTGTGTAAAAATATATATAAGTATAGGCAATTATAAATGAGATTCTATGCAAGTATATGTATTGTTATCAAGTAATAATGGACTTTCTATTTAAGCCCCAAATATCAATCCCATGGGAAGGTTTAAATTTGCATTGATAAATTTTACTAGGAAATTCACAGAAAGTCAAATGAAAGTACTGTCACTAATTTTGAATATTAAGATAAAAACTAAATTACTTAACTATTAGCAAAACAAAAATGCAAGATTTAAACAGTAACTATTAATCTATTAAGAATATTTATGTAATGAAGATTTCTTATGTGAAAAAACATCCTTCTCACTACAATGAGGTTTTGGTAAAATGAGATGACATAAATGTTTATAATATGAATTGTGCCAAATAGGAGCAATTTTAATTTTCTACCCTGATACAGTGCATAGAAAATCATTGGCTAATCCTAGGTTTAGTCCCTAAATCTGTGGCTAGGCTAGGAGGATACCATCTCCCACTTCAAAGCTCCCACTTTCCTTCACCTGAAGGCTAACTCTCGCTTTAGTGTAAACACTAAGACCAAATTGGGGATTTTAGTCTGTCACCCTAAAGATTCTCCAATTCTACACCCAACAAAGAATATTTCCCTATTTATTTGCACTTAAATCCATGAACAAATTTCTTCTCCACACCTAACAAAGAATATTTCTTATTTGCACTTAATTCCATGAATGAATTTCTCCTCCATGAAATCAAATGTGATCCTCACTCCGTTGTAGAACTCATACTCCATTTCCCGGATCATATATTTCACAACACATTTTAACAATTCAATTGACCAGATTAAAAAGTAAATTAAGTTCGGAGTTGAAAAATCATCACAATTTATTTTATATTGTAATATTGGCACATCCATGTTATCTTTTCATTTCATCATATCTCAGAGTAGAGAGAAAGATAGAGGAAACTACTCAGACTTCATGAGAAAGATACACCAAAACACAAATTTCATTTATAAAAGAAAGTTCATACAACACTAATAAACAAACAACACTTATTTGAAACTCTTTCTCAAAGCAAATCCTTAGAAATGCAGGAAGCAGATATATCTCACTTTTCCCTTTCTCCAACACTCTTACAAAAAGTTTCACACTTAATCTCACACAATCTCTAAATTATAAAAAAACTCACTAATTGACTCCAATGTGATGGTGGAATGAAAATGGATTATGAAGAATGATGAAAAAGAAGCATGGTGGAATGTTGTGCAGTGAAAAGGAACATGAAGAAGTGAAAGAGTGAAGGTTTGAAGAAGTGAAGGAGTCAATTTTCTAATGAATTTCGGCACCAAATAAAGCCTAGGGTTGGTTCTCCAAGAGGTGCCTCCAAAATCTCTTCAAAAATCGTCCAAGTACGTCAAATCTTCTTGAAAAGAGAGGCTGAACAGACATTGGCACCGTCGGCGCCAGTGTCCCGCAGTTTAATTCGCCACGCTCTATTTAAAGGCACCGTCATCACTCTTCTGGCATCGTGGATGCTGAGTAAACTTCTCAGTCTGTTCTATTGTTCTACGCCGTCGATACTGAGTATTTCTTCAAAAATGTCATTTTGACTCCAAATTCCATCCTTTTTGCTTACTTTTTGCTTTAAGTCCTAAAAATCAACAACCTGGAAGAGAACATCAAAATACCTTCCATTAAAGTGTAATATCACTAAAAATAAGTATAAAATATGGGTCTAAAATGCTTATATGTTTGATATATCAAAATCCCCCAAACTTGCATGTTACTTGTCCTCAAGTAACTTCTCTACTACATGAAATTATGACTTATGTTAAAGAATTTAACTTCTAGATTTCCATATTGTAGTTCTCTAAACATAATAGTATAACTTAAGAAAAATTCAAAACAACTCCTATTAATACTAAAGGTGTAAGGATATTCAGTAATTAAGTCAAAGATTTTTTATCCTCTATTTCTTTCAAGAAAAATTGCAATTTGTCATACTAAAGTCACTTAGAATATTCATATGAAAAAGAACTTCATAAAAATTTACTAATAATTAAGCTAATATTCAAATAAAAAGTTTAGAAAATGCGTCCATGTCTTTTTCCTTAAGTTGATTCAAGTGAAGCCAATTTTTAATTAGGCATCTCCTCAAGATTCTCCCCACATCTTTTTCTTTTTCTTTTCTTTTCAGGATCATTTTTTTAATCCTTTTTCTTTTCTTTCTCTCTTTTTTTTTATGTGAAGATTACTATATCTGGGTAGCCTCTAATAATTTTGAACTTCATTATCATCTTCTTAAAGTTAAAAACTTTTTACATTTCTTCACTTAACAAATTTATATTAACTTAAAGATTTCTTAAAGTTTAACTCTTTTCATTTTACATGAATATTTTAAGATTTTTAATACTTCAAAAATACAAATTTCTTTACTTCAAATAGAAAAAACATAGTATTATTCTCTTTTACCAAATATCTTATTCTCTAGAATTAACCTTTATTATTGAAAATTTTTACTTAAATTTACTATATATTTAGAAACATAAATATAGTTATCTAAAGTTAACTCCTGATACCAATGATCATGTTAAATTTAAAATTTTGAAAATATAGTTAAATGAGGACAAATAAAATTAAGTTCCTTGTTTTTATTTTTTTTTTGTTAAAAAAAGTAACTTCCCCCCTAACCCCCAAACTTAAATTTGAAAAGATTTAGCATGAAGAACTTAAAAATAGAGGGTGAAAGAAAATATTAAATATATAAAGAAATACACACCTGTTGAAGGTTCTAATTTTTGAAAATAAATTCTGAAATACTGCATGTGCTAATATGAAAAACTACAAGGCTTAAAACATTAAATTGCACATAATACATATAAAATCTCTTAAGAAAGAGTTAATTAAAATACAAATAAAAAATGATGAAACTAACAACAGAACTAAACTAAATTCTAGATATGAAAATAATTTTACAAATTACAATTTCACATTACAACATAACAATAGAGTCTCAAAATCGAATAAACAATCTCAATAACATCACAAAACACATAACATAGTCACAAAGTACAATCACATACAAACTAACAAAAAGATCACCAGTCATCATCTTCCTCTTGATCAACATCCAACTTTTGTTGCTGATATGAAGTATAAACAGGGTGAATAGGGAACTCAACTAAATGATCACCCCTCAAGTATCTCACTAAAGCAACAACATATTCAAACTTCTGCCGAATCAAATCATCTGTATGAGCATTTTTGACATCCATGTTCTGTAATCAATGACCCATTCTAAAAATATCCCCCTATTAAATCATCATTTGGTGCAATATTTCCCTGTTAATGGGGTCACTAGAAGTAAGCTCACTAAAAGTAGGGGTCCTAGAAGTAGAAGAAATATCCTTGCCCTTACTTACAGATCTCCAATCAACATGGGACTCATATGTCTTAATGTTTGCAAGCCCAAAAGGTCTTTGAGGCTCAATCCTCTCCTCATCTGGTCTGAAATCAACCCCTGCCTACTCATAAAGTGTGTAAACAAGATCAGGGTGTGCCAATCCACCAGTGGTCTCTCCTAGAGCAATAGATCAAGTGTTCATATAAATAATAGAGCGTACATTTATGTCCATCACTTGCTCAATACAAAAGTTCAGGATGGCTCTATCCTTAGCCATCTCACTATGATGGTTTGTTGGAATCATTCTCCCATAAATAAAATAATGTTAGGCCTTGGATACTAAATTTAGCATAAAATAGGGAAAGTTGACTTTAACTCCATTCTTTACTTTTCAAGCCCCTTTTTCACTATTCAGAAAAGAAATTACCTCATCTAAGGCCTCATTTGTAGCAGAAATTTAATGATACTGGCATCTATAATTATCCTCTAACTGATAAAAATTATTTATTTATTTTTTGAGTAAACTCCACCCTTTTTCCACGAACAAAAACAAAATCAACAGAAGCCTCCGAAAAGTTGGCATAAAATTTCATAACTATCCTAACTATCACATCAGCAGTAAAATAACATAAGTTTCCCCACTGCTGAGTGAAAATTAATTGTTCAACGTCTCCTCCTAGATTTTTGAACCACAATCCAGAATCACTTTTTTATTTTCACGAAGACTATGAAATTGAGCACTAGCTTTATAGCTAACAATTTTTTGCTCGTCACAATCTATTTTTCTTTTGCTCGCTCTAGGTGCCATAGGAAATCTAAGAAAATTTGATAAAAATCTAAATAAATTCCAAAATTCAAAAAATCAAAATGTAAAGCACTTTAAACTTAAATCCACTAAGTAAGAGTTCTTCACCAAAGAATTTTCACAAAATCTCTCAAAAAAAAAATCCAAAACTTTGGGATCTAGGCAATGTGAGAAAAATCCTTAGTGAAAATAAAAAAATTTTAGTTTAAACTGTAGCTCTTACTTAGAGAATAAGAAATCTGAAGTTTCTTTATCTCTAAATCGCCTCAAATCCGCCCAAATTCAAGCTCTAGGTGTGAAAACCGAAGGTTGGAGGCAACTCAAAGGGGAAAAATGGAGGTTTGTGGTGAAAATCACAAATTTAAGGGTTTAAGTGCTGCTCTCGGGTCAAAGGCGCCGTCAGCGCCCACTCCAGCGCCGTCGGCACTGCAGGACTAAAATTAAATTTTGATTTTTTAAAATTTTTCAATTTCCTATCAATTTACTCCAAACTTTTTTTAGTATTTTTAAACACAAATTTTTTTCTAACACTAATTCATAAATAAACATTTCACAAACATTCATTTTCACAAACAACAACAAACTAACTTTTATACATGAAAATATACTTCTTACGAACACTTTTTTTCAAATTAAACATTCACACATATTAGGCAATCTAAGTACAAATCAGCGTTGAAATTAAGCCACAACACTAAATGTTGACTCAAAACTATACACATAATAAAAGTTCAAAATTCTAAAGATAAACAAACCAAACTAAATCTAATCACACAATTACATTAAATACATAAATATTCTTAAACAAATAGAGAATCCAAAGTCTTCAATTATTCTGCCTCTTCTTCAGTGCTTTCTCCTCCTCTAATATCTCCCATGGATTACTAATGAACATATAGGTTGTAGAAGGATTGGTACGGGAATTGATCTGTCAAATTTTCTTCAATCCACCCATTTTCTTTAAACATCTGAACTAATCCTACTTCAAAAGTTCTAGTATGATCAAAATTTTCTTTCATTCTCCAATCTAGGTGATCAAAAAGGTAATTAAGATCTCCCACTGCATTCATAATACTCTGAAGTTCCCTTTCAATTTTCTTCAATTTCTTCTCAAAAGAAAGCAAACTTCCAACTATTGGTGGTATTAATGGAGTTGAAGCAAGTGAAGAATGATCTGTAATAACATTTAATGCTTCATTTCCATTTCCAACATAATTATTATAAATAGGGATCATGGGCTCCCAAGGTAGTAAAACTTTTTCCTAACTTTCATATGGCACTTGGCATTGACTGCAAATCAAAAAAATTGTAGAAGGATGCCCAAGTCCATAAATTGGCCCATTCATAATGATACCCATAACAGATTTAAATATGATTGATCCTATATCAATGGTTTTTCCATTTGAATGCAGTAATTTAAAATAGCACTTTCTTTGGTGACTCTACTAATCTTCATAGTTGGGAGTAATTTTGTAGAAATAAAGAAATTTCACTGCTTCAAAATTAGATTAAGTGATGAAGCAGAGAAACTAATATATCCCTCATCTCGTACTTCCCACATATCACTTTCTTCCGTCAGAAAATTTTAAACATCTTGCATAAAATCTCGTGTAGGGACAAAAATTGTATAATGACATATTGGAACATTTTCTATCATATACAATTCATTAATCCTTGCAGGAGTAAATGGTACAGCCTTACCTAGTACGAAGAAAACTCCTTGGTTAATTCGATGTAAATTTGCATAAAAATCCTTCACTACAGGTACAACAACTGCAATGGTAGTGTAACACAGAACTTCCCATCTCCTTTGCAGAATGATGTTATCAACCCGAGCACTTGAATTGATCAATCCATGATTAACAAAACCTCTCTTCTTGATCAATCTCTTCTTCGTAAAAAATTTATTGTATAATCTCTGTGTGTCGAAACTAATATAGTTTCTTCTATTTAAAACTCCATACCTTGAAGTATTTTGGAATTAGAAGCCATGGAATCCGAAAATAGGAAGTTTCTAGTCATCTAAGGCAGTTTTTAGGACTTTGAAAACACCTCCCGGCGGTTATTACAGGGCAAAATCCTGCCAAAGTCCTCCAAAAGTCATTTGAACCATCAAACTGCTCTCGGTGCTGTCGGCACTTTCGATTGGCGTTGCCGACGTTGAAGTCCGTTTTCTTGGAAGCCATCGGCGCCCATTCTGGCGCCGTCAGTGCCAGTGGCCAAAATTTGAGACTTTCATTTTCGTTCAATTTAATTTTAAATTTTCCTTCAATACCAATATTTGACTTAATTTATAGTAAATGCAATTGTGTAGGATTATTATCACTTATCAAACAAAGTAGAAATACATAAACATATATGTATGGGTTGCCTTCCACAAAGTGCTTGGTTTAACGTCGTCAGCCCGACATACCATTTGTTTAGTCGAATTGACTTAACATTAAGACTTCTTTAAATTGAGGTATGTGCCCTTCATAATAGTGTTTCAAATGATGCTCATTAACTTTAAATATCTTTCCCGTGTTAGGATCTTTAATAACAACAGTTCCATAATGATAGACTTTAATCACTTTAAATGGTCCTAACCATCTGGATTTCAATTTTCTTGGAAATAATCTCAAACTTGTATTAAACAATAGAACTTCTTGCCAGGTTCAAATTTCTTCTTAGTAATCTTTTGATCATGCCATATTTTCATTTTCTCTTTATATATTTTTGCATTATCATATGCTTCATTTCTTATTTCCTCCAATTCATTGAGTTGCAATAATCTTTTCTCACCGGCATCTTTTAGATTAAAACTAAATTCCTTAATAGCATAAAATGCTTTATGCTCCAATTCTACTGGTAAGTGGCATGTTTTTCCAAAAATCAATCTGTATGGGAACATTCCTATAAGAGTCTTATAAGCAGTTTTGTATGCCCATAATGCAGTATTTAGTCTAGCAGACTAATCCAATTTATAAGGATTTACAGCTTTTTCTAAAATATGTTTAATTTCATGATTTGATATCTCTACTAGACCGCTAGTCTGAGGATGATAAGCAGTAGAGAATCTATGCATAATATCATATTTCTTAATCAATTTTTTGATTCTCTTGTTCCTTAAATGAGATCCTCCATTAGTAATAATTACTCTAGGCATTCCATATCTTGTAAAAATATTTTTAATTAAAAATTTAGAAACACTTCGAGCATCCTATCTGAGTACAACAATGACTTCAATCCATTTGGACATATAATCAACAACAAGTAATATATATATATGTTTCCAAATGAAGGCATAAATGGTCCCATAAAATCTAATCCCCACACATCATAAATTTTAACTATAAATATATAATTTAGAGGCATTTCATTTTTTCAAAAAATATTTCCTACTCGTTGACATCTATCGCATGTTTTAATATATTCATTAACATCTCTAAGAATAATAGGCCAATAAAATCCAGCTTGCAAAATTTTATAGGCAATTCTATTTATTCCAAAATATCCTCTAAATTCAGAATAAAGACATCTTTCAATTATCTCTTGAGTTTCTTCATAAGGCACACATCTAATATTTAGATCTTTACATTGTTTATATAAATATGAGTCAACCCAAAAATATTCTTTTGAATCATATATAAATTTCTTTAATTGTGTATTTCTTATATCAGGTGGTAAAGTATCACTTACAATATAATTTACTATATCAACATACCGCGGTACATTCATTTCATCAATACTATATAACTGTTCATCAGGGAAATTTTCTACAATTTCATTCACAAAATTAGTTAATATTTCTATTTCTATTCTAAATAAATGACCAACTATTTGATTATCATTTCCCTTTCAATCAATTATGGTAAAATCAAACTCTTGCAATAGAAGTATCCATCATATTAACCTTAGTTTAGCATCCTTCTTTTACATTAACTATTTAATAGCAGAATGATCTGTATACACTATACATTTAGTTTCAATTAAATAAGGTCTAAATTTATCAAAGGCATAAAAAATAGTTAATAACTCTCTTTCAGTAGTAAAATAATTAATTTGAGCATCATTTAAAATCTTACTAACATAATATATAACTTTAAAAACTTTATCGTGCCTCTGTCCTAATACAGCCCCAATAGCATAATCACTAGCATCACACATTATTTCAAATGGTTTTTCCCAGTCAGATGGTACTATTATAGGTGCAGTGACTAATTTTTTCTTTAATAATTCAAATGCTTTTATGCATTCCTCATCAAAATCAAATTTCGTATCTTTTTCTAAAAGTTGGCATAGCGGCTTAGTTATTTTTGAAAAAAATTTTATGTAGCCCCTCTATAAACTAGCATGTCCTAGAAAACTTCTCACCCCTTTAACACTAGTAAGAGGTGGTAATTTTTCTATAACTTGGATTTTTTCAGGATCTACCTCCATGCCATTTTTAGAAATTTTATGCCCAAGTACAATACCTCCTGCAACCATAAATTGACATTTTTTTAAATTTAACATTAGGTTGATTTTTTCACATACTTCAAGAACTTTTTCTAAATTATTAATACATAACTCAAACGAAGTCCCAAATACATAAAAATCATCCATAAACACTTCCATTCCATGTTCTATAAAATTACTAAAAATTAACATCATGCATCTTTGAAATGTTGCAGGTGCATTACATAGTATAAAAGACATTCTACCAAAAGCAAATGTTTCATATGGGCTTGTAAATGTTGTCTTCTCTTGATCCTCTAGAGCAATTAGAATTTGGTGATAACCAGTATATCCATCATAAAAGCAATAATATTTATTCCCAGCCAATCTATCCAACATTTGGTCTAGAAAGGGTAAAGGAAAGTGATCTTTTATGGTGGTCATATTTAATTTTCTATAATCAATGCAAATTCGCCAACCAGTTACTTATCTTATTGGTAATAAGTCATTTTTCTCGTTTTCTTCAATAGTCACTCCTCCTTTCTTCTGAACACAGTGAATTGAGCTTACCCAAACACTATCTAAAATAGGATATATAATTCCAACATCTAACCATTTTAAAATCTTTTTTTTAACAACTTCTTTCATAATTGGGTTTAATCTTATCTGAGGATCAGCTTTAGGTTCATATTGTTCATTTAATAAAATTCTGTGCATACAAATTTAAGGACTAATTCCTTTAATATCTGCTAGAGTCAATCTAAAAGCTTTTTATACTTTTTCAATATTTCTATCAACTTTTGTTCTTGAATTTTAGTTAACTCAGAAGATATAATAACAGACAATGTAGATGACTCTCCTAAAAATGCATACTTTAAATGAACAGGTAATATTTTTAATTCAATTTCAGGTGGTTTAATACTTGAAGCAATAAATTTTTTACTATTGTTTTCCAACAAGTCTAACCTTTCAAATTTTTTACTTCCTATTTTCAGATTCCATAGCTTCCAATTCAAAAAATACTTCAAGATATGGAGTTTTCAATAGAAGAAAGTATATTAGTTTCAACGCACAGAGATTATACGATAAATTTATTACAAAGAAGAGATTGATCGAGGAGAGAGGTTTTGTTAATCATGGATTGATCAATCCAAGTGCTCCAGTTGATAAGATCATTCTGCAAAGGCGATGGGAAGTTCTGTGTTACACTACCACACAGTTGTTGTACCTGTAGTAAAGGAGTTTTATGCAAATTTACATGGAATTACCCAAGGAGTTGTCTTCATATGAGGTAAGGCTGCAACATTTACTTCTGCGAGGATTAATAAATTGTATATGATAGAAAATATTCCAATCTGTCATTATACAAATTTTATCCTTACACGAGATTTGATGCAAGATGTTTAAAATTTTCTGATCGATGAAAGTGATATGTGGGAAGTACGAGATGAGGGATATATTAGTTTCCCTACTTCATCACTTAATCCAATTTTAAAGCAGATGCATTTCTTTATTTCTGCAAAATTACTCCCTACTATGAAGATTAGTAGAGTCACCAAAGAAAGTGCTAGTTTAAATTATTGCATTCAAATAGAAAAACCCATTGATATAGGATCAATCATATTTAAATTTGTTATGGGCATCATTATTGGGCCAATTTATGGAATTGGGCATCCTTCTACAATTTCTAATTTGCAGTCAATTCAAGTGCCATATGAAAGTTAGGAAAACGTTTTACTAACTTTAGAACCCATGATCCCTATTGATGATAATTATGTTGGAAATGGAAATGAAGCATTAAATGCTATTATAGATCATTCTTCACATGCTTCAACTCCATTAATATCACCAACAGTTGGAAGTTCGCTTGCTTTGAAGAAGAAATTGAAGAAAATTGAAAGTGAACTTTAGAGTATTATGAATGCAGTGAGAGATCTTAAGTACCTTTTTGATCACCTATATTGGAGAATGAAAGAAAATTTTAATCATACTGGAAATTTTGAAGCAAGATTAGTTCGGATGTTTAAAAAAAATGGGTGGATCGAAGAAAATTTGAGAGATCAATTCTTATACTGATCCGTCTACAACCTATATGTTCAATACTGATCAATGGGAGATATTAGAGGAGGAGAAAGCACTGAAGAAGAGATAAAATAATTGAAGACTTTGAATTATATATTTGTTTAAGAATATTTATGTATTTAATGTAATATTGTGGATTGGATTTGGTTTGATTTTTTTTTGCTTTAGAATTCTGAACTTTTATTATGTGTATTGTTTTATGTCAACGTTTAGTGTTGTGGCTTGATTTTGACACTGATTTATACTTAGATTTCTTAATATTTGTGAATGTTTAATTTAAAAAAATATGTTTGTAAAAAGTGTATTTTCATATATAAAAGTTAGTTTGTTGTTGTTTGTGAAAATGATTGTTTGTGAAATGTTTATTTGTTAATTATTGTTGGATAAAAATTTGTATTTAAAAACTTTGGAGTAAATTGAAAGGAAATTGAAATTTTGAAAAAATAAAAAATTTAATTTTGCGCCTTCAACACTGACAGCGCTGAAATGGGAGCCAACGACGCCTTCGACTCGAGAGCAGCCCTTAACCCCTTAAATTTGCAATTTTCACCGCAAACCTCCATTTTTACCCCTTGAGTTACCTTCAACCTTCGGTTTTCACACCTAGGGCTTGATTTTGGGCGGATTTGAGGCGATTTAGAGGCAAAGGAACTTCGGATTTCATCTTCTCTAGGTAAGAACTACACTTTAAACTAAAAATTTTTTATTTTTACTAAGGATTTTTCTCACATTGCCTAGATCCGAAAGTTTTAGAATTTCTTTTAGATATATTGAGAAAATGCCTTGGTGAAGAACTCTTACTTAGTGGATTTAAGTTTAAAGTGCTTTGCATTTTGATTTTTGGAATTTTGGAATTTATTCAGATTTTTATCAAAATTTTAATTGATCAAAATTTAATTGATCAAATTTTAATTTTCTTAACATATAGAAATTCATCAGATTTCTATGTAGTGGAGTATAACATAAAAGCAAACAAACACACTAAAAAACATACATGACTGCAATATAAAGAAAAATAACTGGTAGTAAATTGAATATTTTAAACATGCAGCTTTTAAAAGTAAAAAGTTAGCTAAACTCTAAACCTTCCTAAGATTCAGAATTAAGTTTAGCACAAACTAACTTAATACATTAAATGACACAATTTATCACAATTACTATGACTAAACATAATAATTACTCACAAAACACAAATACATCACAGTAGATGTACAAAACAAAACATAGCAGTCTCAAGAGTAACAACTAAAAACAAAACACAAAGTACAGAATAACTACACTAACAATAGTTCATAACAACACATAAACTACAAACATAAAACAAAACTAAAGATCCAAACTAATCATCATTCTCCTCTTCATCACTATCGTCACTATGTCAAACAGCTGCAGGCTCATATGGTGGATATCTAGGGTACTGAGGAAATACAACATCTTGGTTACCTCTCATAAGGTTTTCCATAGCTAAGTTGAATTCACCATCATAATCACTACGTCTCTTCATATACCCATCCATTTTCTCAGTAAAATATTTTAAGTTTGATAACTTTTCATTGATATAAATGACATTATTCAAAATCCTCCATAAAAACTGTGACTGAGAGTCAGATCCAGAAGTTTGACCTCGTGATGTAGAGCATGTGAAGTAGAAGCTCGTGACTTCCAGTCAAAAAGAGAATGATGTGAATAAGACTTCACATTCACACTGGTAATGAGCATTAGTGGCTGTAAGATCTCCTCCCAGCTGCAAAATCTAACACTAGCCTGCTCGCAAAAAGAAAAGATCAAGGTTGCAAATCTCAAATCTGCAGTAGTAGTAGTGAAGGCTGAACTAGTGAAAACTTCATGAATCAGAGCTCCAATATCAATAAGATTGAACTGTTGAATGCAATAGTTCAAGGTTGCTCGATCTCGAGTCACTTCACTCAAATGATTTGTAGGAAGCAGACGAGCAGAAATAAAATAATGTCATGCCTTTGCAGTGGCATCCAACTTTAAAGCAAAAAGGTTTACTCTTCTTTTGTTTGTAATCTTCGATAACCCTCTCGCAACAATCAAAGATGAAATAATCTCGTCTAGCTCCTCATAAATAGGAATATAGTTTGAATAAAAGCACAAATTATTCGGAGCAAATGATAAAACTGATTAATTACCTCAAAAGAAAATGGTATTGTCTTGCCCCTTGCTATGATTCCTTCTTCATCAGCTTCAGGGAGATTTGCATAGAACTCCCGCACAATAGAAATCACTGCGACAGCAGAAAAAAAACTGAATCGCTCCCACTGGCGGCGAACAATCAACTCTTCCACAGCTCCTCTCGTACTTTTAAAACATCACTCAACAATCAAATTCCTCGAATGCAGTGCATCACTGTATCTATTCTGAGCTCTCGAACTGATAAATTTACTTGAATCAAATGGAGCTTCCCCTTGATTCTCTTCATTCTTGGTGCCATTTTTTTTTAAATGTATAAAATTAAAATAAATTTCAAATTCAACTCCAAATCACTAAACTAAACTCCTAAAAACTTAAACAAACAAATCTATGCATTTTTTCTCAAATTTTCACCATGAATAATGATTTTTAGGTAGCTCATGAATGTGCTCATAATACATGGTGAAAGTAAAAAAATTTTTGCATAGAAGTGAAGCTCATACCTCAAGGATCTTAAATCTAGAATTTTTTTCCTCAAATCTCCAAGAAATCTTCAAATATGGTGTGCTCTAGACTCAAAATCGTGAAAACCCGAGGAAGAAGCCGAAGCAAAGGTGTGTTAATGGAGTTTTTTGGACCAATTTTCACTTAAAAATGTTCGCGAACTGATTTTTGTGAATCGATGCTTAAGCGCAAATGTTTTGGCGCTTAGGCGCCTAGCTATCTGTTTAGGCTGCGCTTAAGCGTGGGTTTTGGCACTTATGTGCCAGGGCACAAATTTTGATTTTTTTTATTTAAGTGAAATGCATGTCTAGCCTTAGTCAACCAACCCTATATGGTCTTAAAACACTATAATAACTATTTCCTCCCCTCTTTTCTTTTCTCTTACTCAAGATTCACCAATTTAAACTAATTTGATTCAGCACACAATAGCACAAAATTTTTCATAAAAAAACACATTAATTCATAAACGATTGCAAACACTTTTAAATACATAAATTCTCCATCCAAATAATGTCGGATGAGAAGATTCCTAATATAAACACAAGCCAATCATAACATTAAAACACACTGACACCCTTATCATTAACAAACACTAAACTTTAACAAACACTAAACTTATCATTAACAAACACTAAATACATAATCACTAAATCACAAACTTAATTCCACTCTCTAGTTGATGGAACAAATTTTGGTCTATCGTTAGTCTCTCCTTCAGCATTTCAAATGTATATTTAAAAGAATGGATGATGATTAATAACTCAAATTGAATCTTCTTCAATATACTTTTTCTTTAGATACATTCCCTTGTCTGCTTCTTCTATAAAACTGGTGTGGCTAAAGTGCATCTTAAGCTGCCGTCCCATATGATCTAGACGTGTGTTAACTTCCATCACTTTCAGTTCAATTGAGCCATGTTAGCCTCAATTTTGGTGATTTTCTCCGCTATTCTTTCAAAACTAATGGCGAGAAAGCCATTATACATCTCTTGCACACTCTAACTAATGAACTTATTTCTTATTGCCTCCTCCTTCTTCAAATCACTCTCCCAAGATGAAGTTTTTCCAAAACTCACTTTTTCACTTAGGATTTAGGGTTAAAATTTACTTGTGGTAAAAATTTTTACATAACCCTTCTATTTCTAGACTTCAAACTCTTCCTAAAACTTCTAGGCATGTCCTAGAACTGTCTCCCATAGCCAAGCTAACCAATCCTTAGTTAAGACTTCTAGAAACCAAATTTAACAAATTTTTTTTAACTGTTGCGCTTAAGCGCCGAATCTTGGTGCTTAAGCATCAGTGCTCAATTTAGCACAGGTCAACTTAACGTCCAAACACTCATTCTAGCATGTCTAAGTCCTCTATTAAGGTCTTAGAATAATCACTAACTCAATATATAATCAAAATACTATCAGAAGTTTCTAAATCACACACAACAACATAAAAATAAAAACAAACACAAAGATAACTATGCGGTGCCTCTCACAGAGCACTTGGTTTAACATCGTCAACGCCACATAAACAGTGTTTATTCTGGTTGACCTAACATTAAAAAATCATTTAATTTAAGTTGGTCACCCAAAAAAGTAGGATTTCAGCCTGTGACCATTGACTTTGAATATTTTATCAGTTTTAGGATCTTTGATATCCACAGCTTCATAGGGATAAACTTTCATCACAATAAATGAGCCCATCCACCTGGACTTAAGTTTACCTGGAAATAATCTTAACCTTGCATTTTAAAGTAAAACTTGTTGCCCTGGCTGAAAAGTTTTAGTAAGAATCCTATGATCATGCCACAAGTTCATCTTTTCTTTGTAAATCTTAGCACTTTCATAAGATTCATTCCTTATCTCTTCAAGATCATTTAATTATAAAAACCTTTTCTCACCAGCATCCTTTCAATTATAATTAAATTCTTTAATAGCCCAATATGCTTTATGCTCAAGTTCAACTGGTATGTAACACGCTTTCCCAAATATTAGCCTGTATGAGGACATTTCTATAAGAGTTCTATATGTAGTCCTATAAGCCCACAAAGCATAGTCAAGTTTAGCTGACCAATCCATGTTAGTTAGGTTTACAAATTTTTCCAATATTCTTTTAATTTCACGATTGGATAATTCAGTCAAACCACTTGTCATAGGATGATAAGCAGTAGCAATTCTATGGTTTATATGATATTTCCTTAATAATTTCTCCATTATTACAGTTCTGAAATGACTTCCCCAATTAGTTATGATTACTCTTGGCATCTCAAATCTATAAAATATGTTCGTTCTTAACAACTTTGCAAGGCTTTGAGCATCACATCGAGGTAAAACAACAGCTTCTATCCATTTAGATACATAGTTTACTGCTAAAAATATATATAAATTTTCAAAAGATGGTAAAAATGTTCCCATGAAATCTAATCCACAAACATCAAATATTTCAACTTCTAACACATAATTTAGGGGCATCTCATTCCTCCTAGAAATATTGTCTACTCGTTGATATCGATCACAAGTTTTGATATAAGAATTAACATCTTTAAAGATTGTAGGCCAATAAAATCCAGATTGTAAAATTTTATATGTTGTTTTATCAACACCAAAATGTTCCCCAAAATCAAAATTATGAAATTTTTGGATAATTTCATAAGTTTCCTCTAAAGGCACACATCGTCGAATAATAAGATCCTTTCCTTATTTATATAAAAATGGGTCATCCCAAAAATAAGTCTTAGCTTCAGATATAAATTTCCTCTTTTGTTGGTATGTCATTCCATATGGTGTAATATCCATAACAATGAAGTTCACAATGTCGACATACCATGGAACATGCCACTCACTAACATTGAACAATTCTTCATCTGGAAAATGTTCATTAGTTTCTTTTTCAAAATTGAGTGATTTTTCCAATTCAAACCTGGATTGATGATCAGCAATTTGATTGTTAAATCTCTTTTGATCTACTATTTCAAAGTCAAATTCTTGCAAAAGAAGAACCTATCTTATCAATCTTTTTTTGCATCCTACTTTTCATTAAATACTTAATAGTAGAATGACTTGTATGCACTATACATTTAGTTCCAATTAAGTATGATCTAAATTTATCAAAAGCATATACTACTGCTAATAACTCTTTCTCAGTTGTGGTATAATTAATTTGAGCATCATTAAGAGTTCTTCTAGCATAGAAGATAACCTTGAAAATATTATCATGCTTTTGTCCTACAATAGCTCCAATAGCATAATCACTAGCATTGCACATTAATTCAAAAGGTTTTTCCCAATCTGGTGAAATAATAATTTGTGGAGTGACTAATTTTTCTTTTAATAATTCAAAAGCTTTTAGGCACTCTTTATCAAAATTGAAAATTACCTCTTTTTCAAGTAAATGACATAGAGGCTTAGCAATTATTGAAAAGCCTTTAATATAATGTCTGTAGAATCCAACATGTTCTAAAGAACTCCTAATTTCTTTCACACTTGTTGGGTGAGGTAAATTAGTAATTACTTGAATTTTTACTGGGTTTGCTTTCATACCAATTTCTGAAATTTAATGTCCCAAAAATATTCCTCCTACTATGATAAAGTGGCATTTTTTCCGGTTAAGGACTAAATTTGTTTCTTCACAGCGCTTAAGAACTTTTGATAGATGTTCTAAACATGCTTCAAATGAAGTTCCAAACACTAAAAAATTATTCACAAAAACTTTAATCCCTTTCTCAATTAAATCAAAAAAAATTGTCATCATGCATCTTTAAAATGTAGCAGGTGCATTACATAAACCAAAGGGCATTCTTCTAAAAGCAAATATACCATAAGGACTGATAAAAGTTATTTTACCTTGATCCTCATGAGCTATTTCTATTTGGTGATAACCTGTATATCCATCCAGAAAATAAAAGTATTTATGCCCAGCTAGTCTATCCAGCATTTAATCTAGAAAGGGTAGTGAAAAATGATCTTTCCTAGTGCTGAGATTTAATTTTCTATAATCAGTGCATATTTGCTATCCTGTGACTTGTCTTGTTGGTATTAACTCATTATATTTATTCAAAGTCACAGCCACTCCTCCTTTCTTAGGAATGCAGTGAATTGGACTAACTCATGCACTACCTGAAATAGGGTAGATAATTTCAGCATCTAACCACTTTAGAATTTCTTTCCTTAACAACTTCTTTCATAATAGGATTCAATCTCTTCTAAGGATTAGCCCTGGGTTTACTGTTCTCTTCCATATAATTCTATACATACAAATTAAAGGAATGTTTAATTTTATATCAGCAGTTGTCCATCCAAAGGCTTTCTTATAAATCTTTAAAGTGTTCATCAAACTCTCTTCTTCTTCTATAATTAATTTTGAGGAAATTGTAACAGGTAATGTAGAGGAATCACCTAAAAAGGCATACTCAAATGTACAGGAAGCAACTTCAACTCAAGCTCAGGAGGTTTTTCAATTGATAGACAAAAAGATGTTTTTTTTTTTTGTCGTGTCCAAAACTTCAATAATTTCTCAAATATAACTTAAATCTTCCTTATATAAATCTTCATATTGATCCAATTCCTCTTCTTGCTTGTGTTTCATATCTTTCATCTCAGATTTCTCTTCATTAGTTATTTTGAAATGGCATTCACTTAAGTATCTTATAACATCCATTTTATAACATTTATCTTCTTTACCTTTTGTAGGGTATTTCATTGATTTGGAAATATTAAATGTAACTTTTTGATCATTGACACACATAGTTAATTCTCCTTTTTGCACATCTATTATTGCTCTTCATGTGTCTAGGAAAGGTTTCCCCAAAATGATAGGTATTCTTGCACAATAAAATCAACAGGAAAGATAAATTGATCCACTTTCACTATGACATCTTCTATAACTCCTTTAGGATAGGTTATTGATCGATATGCTAACTACAGAGTTATAGTAATTAGGGTTAATTCTCCTAATCCTAATCTTTTAAATATTGATAATAGCATAAGGTTGATACTTGCTCCCATATTACATAATGCCTTTCCATAAAATCTGTCTCCTATTACACATGGAATTGTAAAGCTACCAGGATCTTTAAGCTTTCAGGAAGCTTTTTCTAAATTATAGCACTGCACACCTCACTAAGTGCCACAGTCTCATTATCTTCAAACTTCCTTTGCATGTTAAGAATATCCTTTATAAACTTCACATATCTTGGCATTTGTTCTAGAGCTTCAGCAAATGGAATATGAATTGTAAGCTTCCTAAAAATTTCCATAAATGTTGAAAATTGCTTATACAACCTTTGTTGTCGAAGCCTCTGAGGAAATGGAGGTGGTGGTTTTTCCAAATCAACTTTAAGTGGAGAAATAGGTCTCTCAAAACCTTTCGGAGGTCCTCTTTTGGTTCTTCAATCTCTTCTCTCTCTACTTCAGCCTATTTTTGAACTCTACCTTCCAATTCTCTTCCACTTCTGAGTTGAACAACTTTTACTTGCTCTTTATTTTAGTCTTTCAGATATATTTATGTATTACTAGGAAGTGTTCCTTAGGATCTATTACTTAATAAATTTTTTATTTATTTTAATTGATTCTCAATATTTCTAAAAGTATCTCCTTCACTTTGTAACTAATTTCCATTTAAAACACAACTTCTTCTATAAACAACTTCTTCTCCTTAAATTGTGGATTACTGTTAAAAACTGGAGGATAATTAGGTATATAATCACTATTCCCTTGGTTGTTCCAATTTCCTAATAGGTTTTCTTGATTGTTCCCCCATTGCTGATTATTACCACTCTAATTATTGTTCTAGTTAAAGTTGGGATGGTTCTTCCAACCTGGGTTATAATAGTTTGGATATGGGTTATTCTGCTTATTATTTATGACATTCAAAGTCTCTAATGATGCTTGAGAATCTATCATTTGACCTAATGAATTCTCTTAAATCATGAGAATTGGTTGAGAAAAATTCATTCTAAATTGGTCTAACTTCCTTGAAATTGCTGCAACTTGATTTGCTAGCATGGCAAAAGCATCAGTTTCGTGAATATTGGCTACTTTCTTAAGATTTGGCCTTTCATAAGGCCATTAAAAATTATTTGTAGTCATTACTTCAATTAAAGCATAAGCATCATGAAATGGTTTTCACATCAATGAACCACCAGCAGCGACATCGATAATAGATCTAAGGGATCCAGCTAATCCATTATAAAAAGTTTAAATTTTTAACCAATCTGGTATAGCATGGTGTGGACAATTTTTAAGAGTTCTTTAAATTGTTCTCATGCTTCCTAAATAGATTCCCCTTCAATTGACAAAAAGATGCAATATCATTTCTAAGCTTTGCAATTTTTTATGGTGAAAAATATTTAGCAAGGAATTTCTGTGCTAAATCACTCCAAGTTCTAATAGATACAAATAATAATGAATATAACCATATCTTAGCCTTATCCCTCAGTGAGAAAGGAAATAATCTAAACCTTATAGCATCATCTAATACACCATCATATTTAAATGTAGCACACAATTCTAGAAATCTACAAGAAGTAAATTTAGATCTTCATTTGGTGCTCCCCCAAACTTATTATTTGATACCATTTAGATAATAACAGGTTTAAGCTCAAATGAATTAGTCACTATTGCAAATTTTTGAATATTACAATGAAGTTCATCCATCGTAGGGTTTGCACAATCTCTTAAAGGTCGAAACTCTTCAACATTTTGATTATTTTGATTTGTCATTTCTTGAAATCATTCAATAATTTTTTATTTTTTCTTTTTTTTAATAGTACTTTCTAATTTAGAGTTGTAAGGTACAAGTCCTATGGAACCTGAACTACGCATACATTACTATAAAACACATAAAATTAAATAAATAAAATTAAAAATAAAAACACACAAACAAGAACTTTATATAAAAATGACACTGCAATATTTCTAAAATAAATCTTAAAGTTTAAATAAGACTTTGTAAAAATAGAAATTTTGCTTTCTAAAAATTTCTTTTGAATTTTTTTTTTATTTTTTTGTATTTTCTGTATTTTCCCTGACAACAGTGCCAAAAACTTGATCCCGACTTTTTATATAGATGTAAAATGTGATGTATATGATTATATGCTTAACTTCCTTAATAGTTATTCTTAATTTGTAACAAAGCCAAAAACTTGATCCCAAGCAAAAGCTAAACAATTTTTCAACTAAGAAGCAAAGAAGAATACAATTATAATTTTAAATATGGGATACTACACAAGTATACCTACCACTATTAAGTAAAATAAGTCTTTCTGATTAAATCCTGAATAACAAACCCACAGGGAAAATGGCTACATGCTTTTTAGAAATTTAGAAATTTTAGATGACAAAAATATACCTAGTAAAATATTCTTACTTAAACTTAAGGTTCTAAAATAGGAATGCAAATTTGATTCTTTCTGTAATTCTTTTGGTTTATGAAAATAAGGTAAGCAACTAATTAACTTAACTAAATATTTGCAAGATGAAGGTGATATAAATAAAATATCTTTTTCCTTATCGTGAATCAGTAATAAGTAGAGAAATTCTATTATTGAAGTACTCTAAATGTGTTGTGTCAAATAGGAGCAAAAATACTCTTTACCTTAATAGAGATGATATAAAGAACATTGGTTAATCTATAGTTTGAATAGTCTTGAATACCAGCTAGGCAAGGAAGATACTAGCTCTCACTATAGAGTTCCCTCTTCTCCCTCCACCTGGAAGCTAACATCTCATATCAAAACCTAAAACCATAAATCAAATTGGGGGCTTTAGTCTGTCACTCTAAAGTCCTCTAATTCTACACCCTTAAAAGGTTTATTTTCCTATTTATTTGCACTCAACCCCAAGAACTACATTCTCATACATGAAATTAATATGTGATTCGAACCATTTGTTGACTGAGATAATACCATCTCGGATCTTACATATTCTCACAACAGGTATCAACATATTAATTGGTCAAATCAAGAAGTAAATGAAGTGCAAGATTTCAAAACATCACAACTTCTTCTAACAATAAAGCCTAAACTTCACACAACTTCCTTTTAACACTTAATCACTTATCATTTTAAGGAAAAAGATAAAGAAAACTACTCAGAATCCATGGAGAAAACACAACCACACATGAGTCTAAAAGTAGAAATCATGCACACAAGCAAGAAATCTAAATTAAAACCAAATGTAATAAAAAAGATAAACACTTATCTCAAATCCTCTCCACCAAATGTCTTGAATTTCCTTTGAATTCTCTTCCTTCACTTACAATACAAACTAACACTCAAAATAAAAAGTAAAGTGGCTGACGGCGGCGGCGGTGACGGTGGCTTAAATGGATGATGGCTATAAATTTGATGGGTGGATGGCCTCCTCTCTTGGAAAATCTAAGTCTTTTCTTATAAAAATCTAAGGGGTGCTTTGGTGTCTCTTCAAAAAGGTGTCTCCATTCAATGAATCTTCTAGAAGTTCCCTCCTAAAAAGCCAATTGAATGAATTTTTGTGTCTATGGCCTATTTCCCATGTTTTTACTAAGGGTTGCTTCAAACTCCTCTTCAAAAATCCGTTCAAATTAAATAATTCATCTCATAACTACTTCTAGCGCTTAAGCGCGGGGTACCTGGTGCTTAGGCGATGCTTCTCTGGGGCTTAAGCACCAAACCTAGGTGCTTAGGGGCCCAAGTTCATTTTTGCTCCAAATTTGAACCTTTTTCACTCATATTATTTTTCATCCATTTGATTGTACCTGAAAGAAAAGCACACAACTATCTTTCATTAAAGCACAATATCTCAAAAACATGTATAAAATGTGTATAAAAATACTATATAATTTAGGTGTATCAGTATACATCTCCTAATCACTTGATCCCTGCATTCCCTATATAAGATAGGTTGTCCCCGAAGTAATATCTGGCTCCATGGATGAATTTCTTCCATTGATGGTGAAGCATGAATTTCTTCCATTGATGGTATTTCAAACCATAGGGCATAATATCACCAACTATATAATTTACTTTGTCAGTATACTACAGAATGTGCCATTCAGTAATAGCAAACAATATCTCATCAAGAAAATTCTCATTGATTTCATCTTCATAATCACATAAATTTCCTTGATCTGGTCTCAATAAATGGTTTGTTATTTGATTCTCAGTACCAATCATATTTACAACTTTTATATCAAATTCTTTCATCAAAAGGAATCATATTATCAACCTTAGTTTGACATCTTTTTTTGAAATAAGATATCTAATTCCATAATGGTCTTTATTAACAGTACATTTAGTTATAATCAAATTAGGCCTAAATTTATCAAAAGCATCTATTATTGCCAAATGATCCTCTCATTAATGGTAGAATAAATTTGAGCTTTTTAAGGGTGTTACTGACATAGTATATAGCTCTAAAAATCTTATCACGATGTTGTCCAAAAATTGCCTTAATAACGTAGTTACTAGCATCGCACATTAACTCAAATGGTCTCCCCCAATTAAGTGAGACAATTATAAGAACAATGACTAAATTTTTTGTGAACATATTAAAGGCATATAAGAATTCATGGTCAAAATTAAATTAAATTTCTTTTTTCTAAAAGATGGCATAGAGATTTAGTGATTTTAGAAAAATCCTTAACATATCACCTATAAAATCCAGTATGTCCTAAAAACCTTCTCACATAGTAGTAGTAGGGGAATTTTTTCTATAACTTGGATCTTTGTTAGGTCCACTTCCATGCCTCTTTCAGAAACTTTATGACCTAACACAATTCCTTCAGAAAACATGAATTGGCAACAATCTCTTCACAGCATTTCAGCACCTTCACTAAATGATCCAAGAAAGAGTCAAATGAAGGGATGAACGGTAAAAAATCCTCTGTGAAAACTTATATTCCTTTCTCAATTAAATCATTAAAAATTGACATCATGCATCCCTGAAACATATCAGGTGTGTTACATAACTCAAATGATCTTTTTCGAAAAGCAAAAGTCCCAAATGGACTTGTGAATGTTGTATTTTCCTGATCCTCAAGAGTAATAGGTGTCTAATGTTTCCCAAAATATCCATCTAAAAAGAAAAAAAATATGGATGATAGCTAGCCTATCCAACAATTAATCCAGAAAGGGTAAAAGAAAATGATCTTTTCTTGTGGTAGAAATTAATTTTCTATAATTGATACATATAAGCCACCTAGTAACATGTCGAGTAGGAATTAATCCATTTTGCTCATTTACTAGAACTGTTACTCCCCATTCCTAGGTACACAGTGTATAGGGCTAACCCAGACACTATCTGATATAGGATAGATAATACCTGCATCGAGCCACTTCAATATTTCCTTTTTTTAGAACTTCTTTCATAATATGGTTTAATCTCCTTTGAGGATATGCCCACGATTTATGATTCTTCCATCAGGATCCTATGCATACATATAGAAGGACTAATTCCCTTTATATCTGCTAAGGATTGTCTGAAAGCTTTTCTATAATTCGGAAGAAGATCCCTTAATTTCCCATCTTGCAAATGAGTTAAATCTAAGGATATGATAACTTGTAATGTATATGACTTTCCTAAATAAGCATACTTTAGATTTTTTTGGAAGCACCCTCATCTCAATCTAAGGAAGCACCTTCATCTCAAGAATATGAAACTTATATGTAGTTTTTTTTTGTTCCTCAATAGAAGGAATAAGAGGTTTACAATTCTCTATTGTAACTAGAATCTCAAACCTCTTCCGAACAATTTTTGAATCTCTTTTACCAATAGAGCAGATTCATCTACAGAGTCTATAAAGCTCCCCTCATTCAATTTTGACTCTACTATTTTGCATTCACATCTCTCTTGAAAATGTTTATACATAAATAATCAATTAAATCCATCATGTATCTTCATTTTTTTCAAAAGGATACTTCATATAATTTAATACAATAAATGTAACCTCCTGATCATTTACCTTTAGAGTTAATTCACCTTTTCGCACATTAATCATAGCTCTTCCAGTGAATAGGAAAGGTCTACCTAATATTATAGGAATTTCTTTATCTTTCTCCATATCTCAAATGATGAAATTAACAAGGAAGATAAGTTTGTCCACCTTTACGAGAACATCTTCTATAGTCCCTCTTGGATAAGTGATTGATTGATCAGCTAGTTGAAAAGTCACAGTTATAGGAGACACCTCTCCTAATCCCAACCTTCTGAAAATAGACAATGACATAAGATTTATACTTTCTCCAAGATCATATAACACTTTGCTATAAAATCTCTCTCCAATTTCATAAGGGATAATAATGATACTGGGATCCTTAAGCATCTAAGGAAATTCTTCAGTATGATAGCACTAAACTCCTCAATAAGTATTACAGTATCATAATCTCTAAACTTTCTCTTATTATTAAAAATCTCCTTCATGAACTTTACATAGATGGTCATTTTTTCTAATGCCTCAGTAAAAGGAATGCTAATTGTTAGCTTGTTAAATACTTCAAAAATCTTGAATATTACTCATCCAACTTTTGTTTTTGGAGTCTTTGAGGAAATGTTGGTTGTGGTCTTTCTAAGTTAATCTTAATTGGTGAGACTAGTTTTTCTATCTCTTTGGAAATATCATTCAAAGGTCTTTCAGGTTTAATAGTTTCTTTTTCAATTTCAAGATCTTTTTGAACCACATCCTCTAATTCTCTTCAACTCCTTAATTGACTTGCTTACTATCTTCTTCTTAAGGCTAATCTCAGTGTTACAAGGAGGAGTTCATTAGGGTTGATTGTTAAGTGAGTTAGCACTCTGTCCCAATTGATTTTCTATGTTCCTAATTGTTGCATCTGGACTTTGTTGTTGATTCCCCATCTACTGTACAACTTTCTCTCAAGACAGCTTCCTCTGCTTGAATTGCAAGTTAGAGTAAATTATGGAGTATTAGAAGGATTTTAGTTGGTACTACCCTAGTTGTTTCAATTTTCTAAAGAATTTCCTTGATTATTTTCTCATTGTTGGTTTTTCCCACTAGAGTTGTTGTTCCAGTTAAAGTTAGGATGGATCTTCCAACCTAGGTTACAGAAATTAGAAGAAGGGTTATTAGGTCTTTTGTTAATCACATTTAAAGTCTCGAATAATGAAGTATTAGCATCAACCAATTTTCTAAATGAGTATTCCTCAATTATGGGAGTTTCTTGAGGTTGGTTCATTCAAAATTGGTTTAGCTTCCTAGATATGACAGCTACTTGAGAAGTTAGAATTGAAAGTAGATCAGTATCTTGTACATTAGCTACCTTCCTAGGGTTTAATCTCTTAGAAGGCCACGGAAATTGTTAATGGTAATCTTCTTAATCAAAGAATGAGCCTCATTAAATGGCTTTGACATTAGCAAACTGTCTATGGGATCCTACTAAATCCTTATAAAAAGTCAAAATAATCAGTCAATTTGTCAGTGCATGATGTGGGCACTTTCTAAGAAGCTCCTTAAATCATTTTGAAGCCTCATAAATGTACTCACCTTCATGCTAGCAAAATGAAGTAATATCATTTCTAAGTCTAGTCATTTTTGAAGGTGAGAAATACTTAGCTAGGAATTTTTGGGCTAAGTCACCTCATGTCCTAATTGATCCAGGCGCTAGTGAATTTAACCACATTTTGGACTTGTAACTTAAGAAAAAAGGAAAACGCCTACCTAACAACTTCATTTGACATGTCCTTATAGAAAAATGTAGCGCAAAGTTTTAAAAAACCTACAAAGTTAAGATCTTCAAACGTGGTTCCCCCAAATTAGTTGTTCTGCACCATTTGGATAATAGCAAGCTTAAGTTCAAATGTGTTAGCTTCTATGGCAGGGGTTTGAATACATAAGTGAATTTCATCTATCGTAGGACTGATGCAATCATTTAATGGTCTATGCACACTATGTTGATCATTTAATTGATTCATGGGTATCTAAATTGTTTTGTTTATTTTTTGTCCTTTCTTCTATAGCTTCATGAAGTCTATTTTATTTTTTAATTTTTCGAATAGTTATCTCTAATTTTGAATCATAGGTTTCAAGTCTTATAGGTTCTGAACTACGCATTGAGAGACTAAAGACTCAACTAGTAGGTTTCACACTAAAATCTTGTTAAACTTTTTCTTCTTCAAACAAACATACAATTACAAAAAAAAATTAACACTGCATATTTAAAAGTCTAGGTATAGTTGGTTTAGCTAAAATTCTCCCAAGTTACCTATACTATTGATCCCCGGCAATGTCGCCTAAAATTTGATACCCTATTTCCAGGTGCACTTTCACTCTGGGGTCTAACACAATATACGCATCGTGTCATTTATATTAAATTTTTGAGTCCAAAATATCGATCACACAAAGAACAAGTGAATTATACATAAGATAAGTTCTAGCTTACTAGTTTTCGTTCTTAGCCTGGAATTGAAATTAATTAAAGGTTCTACAAACTACTCATACTAAATTACAAACTATTTTAAATGCTAAATCTTATATAAATCCTACTTATCCTATTTGAATTGGTAAATATCAAGTTATAAAGTTAACCTCCCTTGTAATGAATTGAGTGGAGCATAGGAAATGTAAAGTTTCAATTGTGAATGTTGCTAGTGAAAAATAAGAGCAAATCTCTTCTTTACCCTCTCCCGAGTCCATAAAGAAGTTTGGTTAAATTGGTTTTAATTCCTTAAATCCCAGCTTGAACCCATAAAATAATATTTACCTAACATTTGCATCTCTCTACAAAGTACTTGCACCATACCCTATAGTTTAATATGACTAACCTAATTGATTCCACCATAGCTCTTCTGAATCATTATGGATCATAACACATATCAACAATTAACTTGGCCATAATGAAAAGTAAAGAAAATTTAGAAGGTTACTCATCACACTAATTATTTATGAATCAATTTTAGAAACACTTTGTACTCGTACACATCGTACACAAGCATCACAGGGAAATGTAAAGAAAATTACTCATAAAGCATGAAGAACATACCACAAAGCTTCATTGAAATCAAGAGAATCCACTAAATATTTGTACACAAGGAAATACAATCAATAGAAACCACAAAACTTATTTTTCTCACCTTTACAAAGCTCAAAAAATGCTCCATCAAAGACCTATAAACTCCTTGCTACTCTCCTGAAAACTCTCCTCACAATATAACTCAAGACATCTCCAATTACCTCACATAAACTCTCTTACTCAATCCTACAACAAACCACTAACAAGCCTCCTTCTTCTCCTCCTAAAGAATCCTCTATAAACTTTAAAACAAAGCATAAGAAAGCCCTTCATCCTTCTAAGTAACCCCTTAGGTTGTGTGTCTGAACTGCTCAAAACTGCCTCGGGTAGTTTCTTGCGCTTAGACTACAAGACGTTGGCGCCTAGGCACCAATCTCTCTGTTGGTCTGGAACAACATGGGTGCTTAGACACCCATGGATCTCACGACTAGGGACCAGTAAGGTAGCGCCTTGACGCACAATGGCCAAAACTTAGACAACAGTCTCCTAGGTTGCTAGAACAAAAACTGGCACCCAGGAGTCCAAGGGTCTAGTGCTTAGGCGCCAGTCTCTTGTGAGCTATTTTGCTCCAAGTCTCCACTTCTCTTTCACTTTATTCCACTTTTATTACCCATTATACCTGAAAAAAAAAACATTTCATTAAAGTGCATTTCATCCATAAATTTGTGCAAAAACATGAAGGAATCTATGTGGTCTTTTCTACATATCACCGGCTTATGATGCTTGCTCGGCCTCTAGTAAATCTAGTGCATCCACTCCCACTTCACAAGAGAAGGAGATGTGTTGCCAAGTTGTTGTTGAGGTTGCTACCCAGGTAGCGGCCTTGAGATCAGAGATGAGAACAAAGATCAAAACGGTGCAGCATTCAGAAATGCAAATAAGGAAGAAGTCAGTGCAGGATGAAAGTGGGGATGATGATAAGGAAGAAGTCAGTGCAGGATGAAAGTGGGGATGATGATGATGAAGAGATGACACTGGATGATGAGGAGGATGAGTAGGTGGTTATTTTCTTGTTCAGTTGTGTATAGAATTTTTTGATGTTAGTGAACATTAATCTTATTGTGAAATTTTACATTTCATTGTTTTAAATCAAGTTTTTTTCTTTATTTATGTATATGATTTATGCGTTAATTAGTTTTGTTACTGTGATGTGTTATGTTTTGATTGACCTGTTATGATTGCAGGCATGTTGATTGTAAGGTTAAAAGAGGGTTTTATATTTTTTTTGATGGTACAGGTTTTTTATGGTTTATCGACAGTTTTATGATGGTTTATCGAACAAACAACGGTTTTCTGATGGTCCATTAAACAAAAGACATCTGAGCAAAGTTGCTGCACTTTTGTTATGGACAGAGCAGTCGTTAAATTCCCACAGTTAACCGACCCTCTAGCAACAGCTTACTGACAGAACTGCAACATTTTTCTTACGGACATTTTCGTCAGTTATATCATTAACGGTCATGCTATGATTAAACATGACATTTTTTTGACTCTATAGCAAAAGTTATGGTACATCAGTTAACTATCAGTTAATATAAATCATTGTTAGATCCATCTATAATTTAATTACTGACAAGCATTTTTGCTACGTCAACTTTGTTGTAGCTAAATTGTCTGTAAATATATTACCTACGGTTTATTTGTTATTACTGATGGTATTTGACAGTTTGTAACAAACTAAATTCCTATAGTGATTTAATATAAAGTTGAATTCCACCGACTAATAAGTTGGATAGTAGATGTAATCAAATTTGGTTCATGGGTTGAGATCGGGTCTAAATGGAAATTGACTTGACTTGAAAGTGCTTGATCCAAGCCAGACTGGAATATTAATCGGCTAGAAAATTCAACCTGAACCCAATCCACCTTCAACACGTCGACCTAAAACTTACTCGTGTATCTCATTTAATAAAGGCATAACAATTATTTAGGTTGATTTCAGGCAAACTCGAGTCGATAGTTTGGTTTTGAGTCCATTTTGGTTGGTGGGTTAATTTTGGATTGACAAACCAACTTGAACCATTCCTAAAAATTTAATGGTTTGGGTTCTTAATTGAACTTGATCCCAAAATTATTTTGTTCAGCTAAAATATGATTTCTTAAGTTGAACAAATTGAGTTAGTTCCGACACCCCTACTGGAAGGTCCCGATTTGTATTAACTTCATCGGTCAAAACCAGTAGGCATGTCATGTCCATAAATCATATTAATGAAACCAACTTGACCGCTGGGCTCTGTTTGGCGCTGCTTCCTCTGCGCGGTGCGGCGGGAGGCCGCGGATTGGCACTGTTTGTCGAGGATTTTTGCTAGCGCTGCCACGAATCCGGGCGAAATGCTGACCGCGGGCGAGACCCAGCGTTACCGCTCCGCTTTTATACTCTCGTACCCCTAATTTCTCCTTCGTTAGTTCTCCCGCGTTCTTCCCCGCGCCCCGTCGGGAAGTAGGAGGAAGTTAATGGTACTGTTGGTGGGCGAAGGGTCGTCCAATCACTCTCAATATCCGATGATTTCCTTTCCCCATCTTCGCTCACAGGTACCGTTCACCCCTTCCCTCTCTCTCGCTTCGGCTCTCCACTCAACTCCGTTGTTATCTTCTCTGTCTCCCACGCTCTTGCTCCTTCTTCTCCAAAGTAAAATGATGTTTAATTGCATTCTTCTTATTCTTCTTCTTCTTTTAAAAAGAAAAGTAACTTTACGTTTGAATCATGCTCTGTGATTTTGGACCATATTAGGAGAAAAACAGGAGAAGGAAAAAAAATCTGAAGCGGCTGCCTTATTTGCATTTCTTCATTTATATTGTTCTGAAGCAGCTGCCTTTTTAGAAACTACCAAAAACATACCTTCATCTTAGAACTAAACAAAACATTGCAGACAAAGTAACAGGAGAAGGAAATTTTTCTAAGAATTGATATTGTTCTGGTATTCTAATAGTACTAAAGAATGAGAAGCAGATTAATGATAAATGGAGGACTAACATACCGAAAGAAGTTCGCTATTTACAAATCAGGCATGCCCGTTCTTCCATCGTTCAGAAATTTAAAAATATATAACCTGAAGTTTGACATTTGCATCAGATTTGTGTGGTATGTAAATGCGCTATTGTATAAATTTTGAAAAGCTTACTTGTTTGTCTTAGCACTTCAGGTTTAACCTGCATTTGGTGTGCTATTACTGGTAACCCCATTGCAAGTTTTGATGTTGTTGGAAGCTCCAGGGTTAATGGAAATGTTCAAGCAAGGTTAAACTAGCTGGAAGCACCAGAAGCAAATAGTGTGAAAAGTGAAAGCTTGAGAATTTTGAAAAGCTTAATGGTAGCTCTATATTCTTATCTATTAGTTGTAGCTGATGAATGCCACATTATATATGTTGTTGATGTAAATGATCATATCTCAGGACATTTGCCAAACAAAATTATTTCCCTGTTTTGAGTGCCAAACAAAATTATTTCCCTGCTTCGAGTGCTTCTGTAGAGCTTTCCTATTCAAACTAGCCATTAAATGCATTTTTTGAAAAGATAATTTCCTTGGAGCTTACTGTACGAGGGCATGTATGTGGTGAAAATGAAAGTCAAAGTATTTCTTTTTATGGTTGTAATAGATTTGTTTTGAGTTTGTGTTTAGTGACGTGGTGATTTAGAATGTTAGTTTACTAGTTAATTGTTTCTAAAATGCAAAGGATGTGGTAGAATAGAAAAACATGCCACAAGCATGGCTGGGTTATCTATTGCTTTTTTTTTTATTCCATAGAATTAAGTGCTATAAGAGATAAAATGTGGAAGTCAACAAATTAGGTGATAATACTTTTTTTTATATTAGATTTGCTTCTGATAGAAATGTTCTTGACAAACAACCATAAAGCTGACTTTTTTTTTATTATTTTAATCTTTCAGTTGTAATATTTATTACATGTATTGCTGCACCAACATTACTGAATAGAATAGATGATGGGGTGCTGCAATTACTGCACCGAACTTGCTGAAGAGGGTAAGCCTTGAAATTGATAGAGGGGTTGAAGGATAATTTTCATGGTGTTTTTTGTATGAGGGCATATATTTGTTGTTAGATATGCAAACACATTCGATTTAATTTTAGTATAAATGTAAAAAAAAAGTTTAGGTGTTAAATACGCAAACATATTCGATTTAATTTTATTGATTTAATTTATTAATAATTAACAATTAATTCATTTATTTTCAAATAAATCATAATTAAATAAAATTATATATTATTATTTAATGATTAATTAGTTATTTTATAAACATATTTTAAAATTTTAAATTATTTGATAAACATATAAATTTTTGTAAATTAATAAAAATAATTAATTTTTAATTAATGTTATTTTATTGCTTTAAAAAATAATTTGTTTAATATAAAAAAATATTTTATCTTCAGTTATATACATAAATACAACATAGGGACATAATGATTATTTTTCCAGAAACAACTACCTCACCGCTGTTTTCACATAACTACAACAAAGCCTCAATCTTCAATCTTCTAACTACAACAAATTAAACAGCTATCCCTGTAGCAACTGATTAGGGCAGCGCTGAGAAGCTGCAGCTGTCCCATACAAAGCCTCAATCTTCCTTCACTTGGTAATGTAGCAAACAATCTGTCAACAAGGGCATTTTTGGTGAAATATATTAATATTTAAAAAAAATAACTATCAAGCCAAAAAAATAAATAATTTTTTAATAATTAAAAGATATCTTAAAGAAAATACATTTGCCTTTTCAGCATCTTGTTTCTATGTATTGACATTTTAATTCTATTTTATATTAGTAACTAACTTTTTTATCATTATTTTTAAGGTGTAAGTAAGCCAAGTTGGCTCATGAGTCGTTGGGGCTCAGCTCAATAAATGGCTCAAGAGCTAAATTTAATGAACTAACAAGTCTAAGCTCAAGCTAGTCTTGACTAGGCTCATTAGCTTAAGATCTGTTCAATTTAAAAAAAAAATTAATGTAAAATATGCTAAAAATATGTTAAATTTGTAATTTTTATCTTTAATTATTAAAAATACTTAAAAAATAATATTTTAATATTTTATATCAAATGACTTTATATTACTGATCTTTTAATTTTTCATTATATTTATCATTTTATTATAACTATAGCATAAATTAAAATTTTTTTTCTTATATTAATTAATTCGGCTTGTGAGTTGGCTTGAACCAATAGACAAGCTCAATAACTAGCTCGAATTTGATTATTTAATCACCCTTAAACTCAGTTGAGAGTGGCTCAAGCTCGGCTCTAAAAGACGAATGTTTTTCATTACCTTAAAAAAAAAGATCCGGATAATAGAGAAATGCTCTCCACCACTCACAGAAGGGAACCAAGTAATATATTTTTTGTTATTTCAATTCATTAATTTACTTTATGTCTTTTCCATAGATGTTTCTTTTGGGCTTATAAAAGGGCATGTACCCAAAATTCAATAGTGAAGAAAATACTATTATGGCCTTTAGCTTACCTCCCCTTTACTCCTTTTTCACTGCAGCTGTTGTATCGTAATGAAGTAGCTTCCTCGACAAGCAACTTTCTACTCTTTGTTTTTCACTTTTTTACATGGTATCAGAGCCTAATGCTTAATCACACATATGGAAAACTACTTCACCTCTAATTTCAATGAAGCTCTAGTCTCTCTCAGAATTGAAGAATAAATGAATTCTCCCTCCGAGTTTCTCGTCTCCCGCATTAAGAATGTCATCACCACCCTCTCTCAACCGACATTTCCCATTACGGAGATCTCAAGTTTTGAAGATCATCATAGTTAATATCTTTATAGGCTTTATCAATGGGTACACACCAGACCACCTCACAACATAACAAATGCTCCTGGCATATCCACTCCAAACCGAGCTTTCAACACATGGATGCTAGTAGACCAAAATTTGGTATGCACTCTACTATCCACGTTATCAAACACTATACTGCCCTATGTTATTCATCTTGATAGCTGCAAAGAAATGTGGGTCACTTTAAAAAGTCTCCTACAAGCCACAAATTGGTTATACAGCTCAAAAATGACCTACACAATGCATCATTGAGCAATCAAACCATGGCACAATACCTAACACAAATTAAAGTCCCAGTGGATATCATAAATGTATTTGGTTCATCAGTTGATACAAAGAACATTATACTCTACATGCTCAAATGACTATCTTTGCATATCAAGCATTCAAAACAGCAATCCAGACTTCTTTAATGGTAATATGTCCCAAAGATTGATATTCCCTCCTCCAAAGCAAAGAGATAAACATCTCCAAAGATAATTCCTCTAATCAACAACAACTAGATCTACATATGGCTTAATACTCACAGCTTGCAAGAAGTCGAAACTCCTTTTGTGGGCATGGAAAAAACACCAATCAATCTAGAAATCCACTTGATTAGCAACAAAAACAATAGAAAACCTCCTCACCAAGCACATGTCTTATTATTATTTTTTTTTTTTGCAAAAAGGCCTATCTCACATCATTGTTGGCACCGTCTAAACATTAACTACCGGCCCAACAAACTGGTGGAGCATAAAGCTTTCCTAGTTTCCTCAAGCCAAAATCAAGAATGGTACCTTAACAAAAGGGCTTCCAATCATCTTACCACCAATGTTAACGCCCTCCACCGACCCGCGCCCTACAACGGTCAGGATCAAATGTTAGTTGCTAACGACAATGTTGTATTCATCTAAAATTCTAGCCAAATGCCTCGTCCCAGCACCATTACATAAGCTTCTCCTCTCAAAACTCTTTCATACACCTCAAATTACCCATAATCTGATCTCTATCTAACAACACATATCCAATAATAATTTTATAATTATATTTGACGCTCCTGACTATCAGATTCAAGATCGGACCACATGCCTAACACTTCTCTAAGATCCTTGTAGTAATGGACTCTACCTTGTACCCATTGTCAAGCAAGTCTTGCTCTACAAATATACCTCTGTTGATCTTTGGCTTCATCTACTTGACCACCCACGTAAAGTAGTCCTCCTTTTCTCTTTCTAAACAACACCCCTATCTATGTTTGTTTAAACTCAACTCATTTTGCACTCCATGTACTACAACTAAGCAACATAAAACACATTTCTTCCCCTCCAAAAATCATACTTATGAGCCTTTAGAACTTATGCATTCAGATGTATGGGGAGCTTCCCACATATTTTAAATCAAGGTTTCTCTTTCTAAGTTATATTTGTTGATGCTACTACAAGATATACTTGGGTAACTCCCATGCTTCAAAAACATGAAGTTTTAGCTTACTTCATTAAATTTAAGTAGCAAGTAGAGAAACAATTTAACATATTTATAAAATGCTTATGGTCCTACGAAGGCAACAAATACCAGAACAACCAATTTGACACCTTCTAGCTACTCACGGTATCATTCACCAATTTTCATCTCCTTGTACCCCAGAACAAAATGGTCTAGCTGAAAAGAAAAAATGCCACACCCTTGAACTGCCAGAGCACTCACAACAACATCCAACCTACCACTTCAATTCTGGCTTGATATAGTCCCGACTGCGGTGCACCTAATTAATTGCATGCCTTCACCCTTCACCTTCCATCAATTCCCAAACCAACTACTCTACAACAAACCAACTAATTATAAGCAAATTCAAGTGTTTGGATGTGCATTTTTTCCATGATTCCCTCCATCAAACAATCACAAACTCACTCAATGCTCCACCCAACATGTATTCCTTGGTTACCTTAACAACATTAAAGGCTACAAGTGTATTGATCCTGCAAGTAGCAAAATCTTCATATCATGCCACATTATCTTTAAAGAACAATCATATTTCTACAAACAACCCCATCTTCCTCATCTACTGTCACATCACCTCCCAATCCACACCCATTAACATTGCTCCCACCATCCATCAATGTTATCCCACCTCCACCACCACAACTAACTAAACACACTTCCCCAAACTACACTTCAAATAATAACCCCTCTCAACTCTGTTTCTCACCCACAACTTTCCTACATACTTCTCACACCTCGCCACAACATACCACTATCAAATACCTACCACATCATCAAATGATCAGTAGATAAAAATATGGATCCCTTTAACCTAAATCTATTTTCAATCTACATCACTTCAGGTTTAGCCTGCATTTGGTGTGCTAATACTACTATAAGGCTAGACTTGTCGCCTGTGGCTACTAGCAAGAGTATGATCTACATTACACTAAAATATATAGCCCCATGGAAAAGCATCTAGCCATCCATCTCCTCCTAACAATCACAGCTCATTATCACAGATCAGCCCTTCAGCTTGATGTATCTAACGCCTTCCTCCTCGGTGACCTTACGGAGACAATATACATGCAGCAACCTCTGAGACATATTGATCCACATCATGTCAAACATGTACATCTTTTAAGTAAACCACACTACGGTCCTAAATAGGCCTCGCATTAGTGGTTCAATGCCTTCACCAAAAATCTCCTCCAACTTGGCTTTCATAGAAGTCAAGCAAGCTCCTCACTATTCACATACCATCAAACCTCCATAGCTCTCTGTCTCCTTCTCTACGTGGATGACATCTTAATTACAGGAAACAACTCCAAATTCATTGATGTTCTACTATCAAAGCTCAGACATAAATTCTTCATGAAATCTTTGTGACACTTCTCCACATTTCTTGGCATAACCATTGTACAAGCCAATCAAGGTATGCTTCTTAATCAAATAGCTTATGCATCAGAGGTCCTCACCAAAGCTGGCCTACCTTATTGTAATCTCGCTCCCAACCCGTTCTCTTCGCCAAAACAAATCCACACCTATCTGAACCAACCTTACCCCAACCCATTTACCGACTAACAATTAGTTGGCTACTAGAATACCTAAATATAACTCAACCCGACAATACATATGTCGCTAATGCCCTCTCCCAACATCTCTGACATCCACTTTGTATCCGCTTCAACCAATTTAAACAACTACTTCGCTACATGAAGGGCACCTTTAGTTTCGGTCTACCCATTACACCCATACCTCTTGGTCTTCACTCCTTCAATTCCAATTAGGCGGATGATCCACATGACCGATGGTTCCGCCACAGGCCATTGTTCATTTCTCGAAAATAACCTCATTTCGTGCAAAGTCAAGAAACAACCAACAATAGCAAGGTCCCTAGTTTAAGCTTAATATCAAGCTCTTTCCACTGTAGCCACCGATGTCACATGGCTCCATCTGCACTTACAAAAATTTCAGATTTCAACCTTACCCCCACTATGATCCACTGCGACAACACCTCCGCTCAAGCAATAGCTCTTAACTCAAAAAAAGAACACCGGATAATAGAGAAATGCTCTCGGCTATCTCAAAAATGGATAACAAATAATATCTTTTCTGTTATTTCTACTCATTACATTATTTTTTGTCTTTTCTCCTGATGTTTCTCTTTGGCTTATAGAAGGACCAATACACAAAATTCAATAGTTAGGAAAATACAATTATGCGCTTTAGCTTCCCTCTCCTGTATCCTTTTTTTCACTGCAGCCTTTCCTCCACAAGCAATTTTCTACTCTTTTTTTTTCACTGCTTTACAGGCACTACTTATTTACACCAATTATTTCTTATTATTCACGTAGGATGATTTTTGATATTTTAACTACCTTTATTCTGCACGAGATGGAACAACATAGAGTGAGACTATTATTGAAACAATGTATAGATCAGGAAACTAGTTAGTCAAGCTCAAACAGGTTTGAAACTATCAAGCTAAGAAATCTGATAAAAAAAACAACAAGCGAATCTCACAGTTTTTGGCTTCTATCTTAAATTCTCAACTAATCTGAAAGAAGGTCTAGAAGAACGTAAGAAAACGATGGAGAAACCTTGAGAGAAGTAGGTGGGAGAGATAACTTCATGAAAATGAAGGAGAAATCCTGGCAGAAGTAGGTGGGAGAAAGCAACTTGGTTCATATTCTTGACCGCCAAGGAGGTAGAAAATGTAATGCGTGCATTAATTTAATATAAATAAATAAATTATTGTAAATGCATACTTGAACATAGTAAGTATGTAAAACTGAATTTATTTCATGCAAATTAAAATTGACTATAGAGTTGATACTGGAGAATATAAATCGGATGAATAATTTTTTACAGAAAATGAGAATCAAAATTGATCAGACACCAACTTTTGATTTGCTTTCAATTTGGAAACAATACCTTAAAGTTATATTTGCAAGTTTATTTTTTTGNTCTTTATAGGAATGGATGATGTCCAATTACATTATGCATCCTTAAAAAAATAGGTATGACGAAAGCATTTTGTTCCTATACAAATTATAGGATCGGGAGCCTGAAATCGCCTCAGGTCGGATGGGTCGGGAGCCTAGAATGGCGGTCAGCCTGATTTTGGGCTAGATCCCCATGTCGAGAGTCCGAGGAAAAGACCGGCTATGACTGAACGGTGAATCAAGAGGCTACGACCAAGTCCTTTAGATCCAGGCTCGTTTCATCGCTCCCAGCTTGGTGGAAGAATGCCAATAAATTCATCTGTGTGAGCTTTGCGCCAGTACCTTTTAAGGGTGGCAACCTAATTTTGTTGCCTTTAGATTATTTTTCTAACGTCCTACAATAAATGAGCTTTGTGCCTGTCTCGATAGACAGAGTCCCTTGAACTGCTTTTGATGGGTCCCGATCTACGACTTCATAATTTATATCGTCCATCGGATCTCTTTAAAATTCATGTGAACACATTTTTATGTCAGATTTAAGTTCACTAATTCTCTTGCTTCTTAATAGTGAGAGTCGCATAAGGACAATGGAATCATAACTTTCAAAAATGTTGTTGATATTCATGATTGTTGAATGCGCAATATTTGAATGCTCCTAGAATTTTGTGTTCATCTTGAAAAAATTTCGGTTCTTGAGACGAGATTCCCTGAACGAAGTGATGAAGTAGGGTCATCTGATTCATTTTCTGACTGCCTTATGGAGACGACTCAAGTGAGCGAGGGTGGTTTCCTGATGAAAAAATGCATGATGATGGAGATAACCCATCTGGAGGGTAGGTCGCTAGAGCAGGTAATTTTTGTTTAGGACAGTTTATGTTGGAGGGAGAGCAGAGGCAAAAGCCCCCAACTACAGTGATGCTATTGAAAGAATTGAGGGTGACCATTTGGGAAACAACCCATGACCCTCCACCTTTGGATGCACATTGTAGTGTTGCTCTTCACCATCTATGGAACATGAGGCCAAGAAGGGAGCTTGCTTTTTTACCACCTCAGGTCTACATAAGATGATGGGATTGCCATTTGATGAGGGGACTAACACTTCACCCCCTATGGAACATGTTGGTGGCAGGACTGCTGCAGATTTGGGGTTACTTGAGGGTTCTAGATGTTTGGAGGACTATCCAAGGAGGCAGCGATTTGTTCTGAAGTTGACCTTGTCTGGAATTTAGCTTCGTGAGGCTAAGGCGTCATTGATTTGGGATATAGATCACACTCACTCTCCGGTTGTGCGACTGGAACAACTGAAGGAAGAACTTGTCGTAATACGCGCTCGAGAGTTTATTCTTCAAGATGAAATGGAGACACATTGGACTGATGTGTTTGCAATCTAGGTGATTTTTTTGGTCTCTTCATTTCAATCAAAAATAGAAAGGGTAGATATATTTAATTTAGTAGGGGATTTAGTGTCGTTGGGTGTCTCTGCTTAGTTATGCTCCGGTTGAGGTGACAACTGTTGTTTTTAATAGGTATTTCCTTTTCGACTAATAAGTTGTAAAAGAGAAAATTTATGTAGTAAATATAATTATTTTTCTTAAAAGAAATTGTTAATGTCTTATGCATTGTAATGTCTACATGAAGTGACTCCATTCCCACAGTTAAACGTGGCAAAAGACCCATGTGTCCCTGCGTCATTCAAAATTTTTGTTGTGTATTATAAGTAGGATCAGCGGGCTCGAAAAATCCTACTTTGCTATCTTTTTTCTCTAAGTGATCCTTGTCTTCCTTAACATTTTTTACTTTCCATTTCCTTTTGCTCGCTTGCTATGGCTCCCAAATTCTCCTTTGAGCTGTTTGGTGTCACCGCTCCAGTGATGTGTTTGTATTAACCACAAGACAAATAGATGTCCTTTAAAGGTCATTTGTCTTTGGGGATTCTGTTGTTCTTAGACTAGCTAAGAAGGACAAGAGAGTGTCGGGCACATTTCATAACAATATGGTTGCTTACATAGGCCAGTTCAAATTAGGATTATGGATGCAATTTTTTCATGGCCTCTCATAAATTTTCAACCACTATGGTATTATCTTAATGCTAGTGACACCCAACTCTGTGACGATTACCATGATATTTGCTATCTTTTTGTGTGGCTGGAGCTTCCCTAGTCTATCAAGCTCTTTCCTGCTTCTTTAGTTTTAAGGTGGACAACGATGGATGCACAATCATCTCATTCTGCTTGAGACTCAGGGTTTACTTCAAACAAGAGATATTGGGAAATCTCCATCTGTCCCATTATGTGGGACGTGTCCAAGTCGAAGGCCCTACTTGAGTTTACGAGAGCTTATCCCGAGATGATCAAGGGCTATAAGTTATTTGTATTTCATTATCTATTAGAGGTGGTAGTAACAAGACTTTCTGGCTAAGTTCTTTTGGTGACATGACTAAGGAACTATGGGAAAACTCAGACGCAAAGGAGGAGAGAAAAAAGGCCATGATGGTGAGGACCATCAAAAGGAAGTCAAGGTTGAGGATTCCCCACAAGACGGGGGATCCCACCTCACGATTGTAAAGACCATTGGGCGCTCCTATAATAGGTAAAGAACTTTATTTTCCTTCATGTATTCCTCTTTTTTTTTACAATTTTCCTTTTTCTTTTGAATTTCACTTGACTAGCTGTGGCGACCTTCGGGAGGCGTCACTTAAATTGCCCAAGTCTAAGGACTCAAGTTCTGGGGGAGAAGTGCCTCCAACTGGCATGTCTATGGAAAGGGGAGAGCTAGTGTCTCTTTCATTGGCCCCCAAGAAAGAAAGGTAGCATAACAACAATCCCTAATTGACATAGTGTCTAATTTAGGTGATGAGGCTCCCGCAAGCAAAGCCAAAGCATAAGAACTTCCACGCTGAAAGGGAATGGAACCAGTGGGCAAGAGCTTTCCGTCACCACCTCCTCTATCACAATAAGGAAGTTCTTCTTCGAGATGGGTTAGCTCGATGGACGGGAAGATCAAGGTGTGGAGAAGTTCAAGCAACTGACACATCATAATGGATAACAAGATGGAATGTTATACTAACCTGTTCTTGGGTTAGACATTTGAGGCTACTAAATATTTCTGTCATTTGGTGGAAGCAATCTGACCTTAAGGTCTTGGCTTTGTCGTGTCGGAGAAAGAATTCTTGGATCTGCGTGAGTGATGACCGGTTCAACTTACTTGCATGGTCAATCGACCACTTTAAGTCTAAGGCCATCGTCCGCAAGCAGAAGAAATGGAAAGCAGCTGACTAACTAGTTTCTAAATCGATCATGACCATAATAAAGGTCAAGGTGGAACTAGCCCGCCTTGAGAAAAAAACTCAAGAAAATCACCTGGAAGTTGGGGTTGAGGGAAAAAGGCCATGAACAAACTTTTGCAGCTTTGGCACGGATTTTGAGGAGAGGATGATCGGGATTCTCACTAAAGAAGACCTTGTTGGGGCTCTATCCAAACAAATACAGATCAGGTTGTCTATGGTTGTTGAGCTCTTTGTAAAGAAAGGACTGGTGGAGCTAAAGTAGATTGGCATGGAGCTACTTGCCACTCTCTTCATAGATTTAGATGAGGTAAGTGGCAAGGCAGATTGCCCGGGTGAAGCTAGAGATGAATGTGACTGTGGGCCTGCAGCCACCTAATATTTTTGTCATTTCTTTTTGCCCGTAATATTTTTAATTTTCCTTTTTCTTCTTTCTAAAAAATAATGTGTCACCCAACCATACCTGGCTGGCCTCAACCAATAGTGAAAACCATGTACTTAAACAAAAACTTTCTATAAATCCAACTAAAAAGGATTGGTCAATCAAACTTGACTATGCTTTGTGGGTTGCATACATAACTCCTATAGAAATGTCCCTGTATCCATACAGGCTAATATTTGGGAAAGCGTGTCACTTACCAGTTAAACTTGAGCATAAAACATATTGGGCTTTTAAAGAATTAATTTCAATTTAAAGAATGTTGGTGAGAAAAGGTTATTGCAATTGAATGAGCATGAAGAGATAAGGAATGAATCCTATGAAATTGCTAAGATTTACAAAGAAAAGATGAAGATGTGGAATGATCGAAAGATTGTAACTAAAAATTTTTAGCGAGGACAACAAGTTTTGCTTTATAATGCAAGGCTAAGATTATTTCCAGGAGAACTTAAGTTCAAGTAGATGGGCCCATTTATTGTGATGAAAGTTTATCCTTATGGAGTTGTGGATATCAAAGATCGTAAGACTGACAAAACATTTAAAGTGAATATTAACAGGCTGATATCCTACTTTTTAGGTGACCAACTTATATTAAATGATTTTATGATGTTGGGTCAACCAAAATAAGCACTGGTTACGTCGGGTTGACGAAGTCAAACCAAACGCTATGTGGGAGGCAACCCATAGTTATTTATGTGTTTATTTTTATTGTTATTTTTTTTAGTTTAATTTAGGAACTTTTGGTAGTATTTTGACTATATAATGAGTTAGTAATTAATCTAAGGCCTTAAGAGATGACTTAGATATGTTAGAACAAATGTTAGGACGTTAAGTTGACCTGTGCTAAATTGAGCACCGACGCTTAAGCGCCAATACCCCGTGCTTAAGTGCGGCAATTAAAAAACATGTGCAAATTTCAGTTTCTAGAAGTTTTAACTAAGATTTGGTTGGCTTTAATGTGGGAGAGTAATTCTAGGACGTGCCTAAGAGTTATAAGAGAGTTTGGAGCCTATAAATAGATAGGGTATGTAAGGATTTTTACCATAATTCAATTCTAACCCTATATCCTTAGTGAAAAGAGAAAGTTTTGGAAAAATGTCATCTTGAGAGAGTGATTTGAAGAAAAAGGAGGCAATGAGAAAGAAGTTTTTTAGTCAGATTGCACAAGAGTTATATAATGGTTTCCTAGCCATTAATATCAAAGGAATAGTGGAGAAAATCATTAAAATTGAGCCTGGCGTGGCTTCAATTAAAGAAAAAGTTATGGAAGTTAATGCACATTTAGATCATATGGGATGGCAACTTAAGATGCAGTTTAGTCATACCAGTTTTACAAAAGAAGAGGATAAGGCTATTTATTTGAAGAACAAATAGATTGAAGAAGATTCAACTAGTATTATTAACCATTGTCCATTCTTTCAGATTTACATTCCAAATGTCGATGGAGAGACTAATGATAGGTCAGGATTCGTTCCACCAAATGGAGAATGCAATTAAGTTTGTGGTTTAGTGTTTGATTATTAATGTTAAGTTTGTTTAGTATGTTATTAATGTGATGATTGTCTAGTGATTGTGTTTAAGAATTTTCTCATCCAAGGCCATTTGGATTAAGAATCTATGTATTAAAAATGTTTGTAATCATTTGTAAATGAATATAAGTGTTTGTTTGTGTGAAATTTTGTGTTGATTAGCGTTGAATTGAATTAGTTAAGAGTGGTGAATCTTGAATAAGAGGAGAGTTGAAAGGGAAGAAAATAGTTGTCAAAGAGTTATGGGACCATGTAGGGTTGGTTGACTTAGGTTAAGAATGCATTTCATTTAAATAAAATAAAATCAAAATTTTTTCACTAGCACCAAGACTCTGTGCTTATGTGTCGGTTCACGTAAACCGATTCATGAACATTTTATGTGACGAATCAGTCTAAAAACACCATTTTTGCACATCACCTTCACCTTCTTCCTCAGATTTTTGCAATTTTGAAGTTAAGGCACACCTATTTTGGAGAGTTCTTGGTGGTTTGGAGCAAAAATGATTAGATTTGATATCCTTGAGGTAAGAGCTTCACTTCAATGCAAAAATTATTTATTTTCATAATATATTTTGAGTGCATTCTTGAGCTACCCGAAAATCACTATTCATGGTGAAAACTTGAGAAAAATCTATGGAAAATGCATGGATTTTAAGCTTTTAGGTGTTGTGTTTAGCGATTTAGAGTTGAATTTGGAATTTATTGTAAATTATATATATATATATATATATATATATTGAAATGACATCAATAATGGAGAGGAACAAGGGAAAGTCTCAATTCAATTCAAGCAAGTTTGTTAGTGCTAGAGCTTAGAATCGATACAGTGATGCACTGCAATTGAGGAAGTTGATTTCTGAGCATTGTTTTAAAAGTCTAGGAGGAGTTCTAGAAGATCTGATTATTTGCCACCAGTGGGAGCAATTCTATTGTTTTTCTTTCATAGCAGTGATTTCTGTGGTGCGGGAGTTCTATATGATTCTCCCTGAAGCTGAATATGGATTCATGTGAGGGGAAAGTTAATGCCTTTTTCAAGTGAGGTAATAAACCAATTTTATCATTTGCCCTCGAGCACTTTATGTTTTTATTCAAACTATAGTCCTACCGAGGAGGAGTTAGATGAGATCATTTCATCTTCGACTGATGGGAGAGGGCTTTGGAAAATTACAAATGAAAGGAAAGTTAAATTTTCCACTACAAAGTTTGATGCCACTGCAAAGGCATGGCATCATTTCAATTCTGCTCGTATGCTGCCTATCAATCATCTTAGTGAAGTGACCCGTGATGAAGCAACATTGAACTATTTTATCCAGTAGTCCTAGCCCATTGATATTGAAGCTTTGATTTATAATGTTATTACTGGTTCTATCATCACTGCTACTACTGTAGGTTTAGGATTTGTATCCTTGATCTTCGCGTTATGCGAGCAGGGTGGAGTTAGATTTGACAGCTAGGAAGAGATCTTGCAACCTATTAAGCCCATTACCAGTGTGAATGTAAAATCTTATTCACATCATTTCATTTTTGGCTGGAGAGGAGGATTTTCTAGTAGTTCTGCTGCTTCGACATCTTGAGCCTCTACTTTATGTGCTTCTACATCTCAGGGTTAGACTTTTGGACCTGATTCTCAATAACAACTATTGCAAAGGATTTTGGATAATGTTAACTGCACTATAGATAAGGTATTAAATTTCGAAAATTTTGTAGAGCATATGGATGGATACATGAGGAGATGTAGTGATTATAAGGGAGAATACAACCTAGCTATGGAAAATCTCATTAGACGTAACCAAGATGTAGTTTTACCTCAATATTCGAGATATTCACCATATGAGCTTGCAACTCCTTGGCATAGTGATGAGAGTGATGCAGAGGATGAGGATGATTAGACTGGATCTATAGTTTTGTTTGATTTTTAGTTTATGTATAGTTAGGAACTATTGATAGAGCAGTTATTCTGTACTTTTTGGTTGTGTTTAGAGTTTTATTTTTTTGAGGCTGTTAGTTTTTGTTGTGTTTTGTTTCATTAGACATTATTGTGATGTATTCATGTTTTTGTGAGTAGTTATTATGTTTTTTTATGGCAGTAATTATGTTAATAGTGTTGTTTAGTAGATTTAGTTAGTCTGTATTGAACTTCATTATGGATTTTAGAATGGCTTAGAATGTAGCTAACTTGTCACTTTAAGGCTGCATGTTTTAAATTTACGGTTTACTACCATATATTTTTTTATGTTTAGGGTTTAGTTGTGAATGTTTGTTAGTGTGTTTGTTTGCTTTATATTATGCTCCACTGCACAAAAGTCCAAGGAATCTCCATACGTTGAGTAAATTAAAATTTGATCAATTTAATTTTTACTCCTATTTTTAATTTTTGTACTTGCCTATTTAGGATATAAAAATTATTGCTATCATGTTATTTTTAGTTTTTATTCCTGTAAATATTTATATATGCTACTAAAATATTTTATTCTATTAAAAATTTAATTATGGGGGAGGGATGAAAAATTTTCTAAAACTTAAAATTTATTTGTTCTCAAATGTATTTCAATTAAATTTGATTTTGATTTGAAGGAAAATGATCATGTATATGAACTTATATCCGGGAACTAAAATTTTGAATATAGAGATGAGTAAGAGAATTTAGTTAAAATTTATAGTAATGAAAAAAAAACTTAAAGTTAAAAATTTTTAGTGTGAAAAATGCTAAGTATAGGTAACTATCTTTAGTAGTAGAAATTGTATTTTTTTAAAAATTTAGAAGATTTAGACTTTTATTTTCAAAACTTAAATTTCTTTTATTAAAAGTAAGTTTAAAAAAACTATTATTATGTTTTCAAGTAAAGGAAACACATCAACTCTTTACTTTAGAAAAGGAAGAGTGGAATTTAAAATCATTAACGGCCTATCCAGATATAGTAATCCTTGACTGGAAAGAAAAATGGAAAAGAAAAATAAAAAAGAGAGAAAAATAAAAAAAAAGAAAAAGAAAAGAAAATTCGAAAAAGGTAGGAGAAGCTTGACGATTAGTGTGTAATCAAAAATTAGTTCCACATCTGATCATTCTAAAGTATAAGACTTGAGAAAGTCTTAAGCTTAAAGATATAATATGGAAAGTAAAATTATACTTAATAAGAAATTTTAAGTGGATATTATAGAATGCCTACTCTATATTTGGAGAATCTACAATATTTCTGAACTAGATAGAACTCATATTTTCATATTTCTATACATAAAAAATTTTAGACTCTAAGTTGGTCTCATTTACTAATATTTTTTCTAAATTGAACTGTTATATTTCTACATCAAAATATTAGTAACTCCTAAAGGAACTCATATGCATCATCTATTTATTTAGTTTTTAAAAGAATGAAGTGTCACTTGAGGATAAGTAACATTTTAAGTTTGGGGGATTTAGATACACCTAAAATATATAAACTTTTTACACACATTTTACACCTATTTTTTAGATATTACACTTTAATAAAAGGTACTTGTGTGTTTTTCTTGCAAGTACAATCTAATGGATGAAAAAAATGGTAAAAAGTGTGAAAGAGGGTCAAATTTGGAGCAAAAATGACGAAGGTGCAAAAATGAACTGAGGTGCCTAAGCGCCCATGACTGGCGCTTATGTGCCAGTTATACAAAGAGAGCCACACCTAAGTGTCATGTACCCCGCGCTTAGGCGCCAGAAGTAGGTATGTGACGATTCATTGAATTTAGATGAACTTTTGAAGAGGTGTTTGAAGCAAGGTAAAAACGTTGGAACTAGCCCATGAACTAGAAAATTTATTCAATTGACTTTTGAAAGGAGGTAACTACTAGAAAATTCATTGAATGGAGACACATCTTGAAGTGACACAAAGGAACACTGTTGTATTTTTATAGAAGAAGAGTTCGGTCATAAGGAGAAGGGATCCAACAGCCATCATCCATCCAAGTAATCGCCACCGCCATGATCGGCCAAGTTAATTTAATTTAAAGTTTTAGTTTGTATTGTGAGTGAAGGAAGAGAATTCAAAGGAAGTTCAAGACATTTGGTGGAGAGAATTTGAGATAAGTGTTTATCTTTATGACTACATTTGGTTTTAATTTAGATTTCTTAATTGTGTGCATGATTTCTACTTTTAAACTCATGTGTGGTTGTGTTTTCTTCATAGATTCTGAGTAGTTTTCTTCATCTTTTTCCTTAAAATGATAAGTGATTAAGTGTTGAAAAAAAGTTGTGTGAAGTGTTAGACTTCAATATTAGAAGAAGATGTGTTGATTTGAAACCTTTTACTTCATTTACTTCATGATTTAGCTAATTAAGATGTTAATACCTGTTGTGAGAATATGTAAGGTCCAAGATAGTATTGTCTCAGTCAACAAATAGTAAGAATCACATATTGATTTCATGGATGAGAATGTAGTTCATGGTTTTGATTGCAAATAAATAGTGAAATAAACTTTCATGGGTGTAGAATTAGAGGATTTTAGAGTGACAGGCTAAAGCCTCCATTTTGATTTATAGTTCTAGGGTTTGATAGAGGATGTTAGCCCTTAGGTGGAGGGAGAAGAACGAACTCTACAGTGAGAGCTAGTATCTTCCCTACTAACCGGTCTTCAAAATTATTCAAACTATATATTAGTCAATTTTCTTTATAATATCTCTACTAAGGGTAAAAAATATTATTGCTCCTATTGACACAACACATTTTGAATACTTTCACAATAAAATTTTTATACTTGTTACGCATTCATGATATAGGAAAATATATTTTACTTATATTGCCTTCATCTTACAAATATTTAGTTAGGTTAATTAGTTGCTTACTTTATTTTCAAATATCAAAAATTACAAAAAAGAATCGAATTTTCATTCCTATTATGGCATCTTGAGTTTAGGTAAGAATATTTTGCTAAGTAAAATTTTGTTATCTAATTTTTCTTGTTTTATAAAGTGCATATTGCTAATTTTCCATGTGGGTTCGATATTTGAGGCTTAATAAGAAATTACTATATTACTTGATAATGATACGTAACCATATTTAAATATTATAAATGTATTCTTCTTTGCTATATCGTGAGAAATTTGCTAGCTTTTGCTTTGAATCAAGTTTTTTTTTACTTTGTTGCAACAATATGAATCATTATTAAGGAAATTAAGCATATAATCACATACATCACAACAAACATCTATATAGAAAGTCAGGATCATCGACCCATGTTGAATTAGGAGTTGTGCTATTATACTTTAGACTATGCCCGATGTAATATTTTTATTGTCATAATTATCCCATGAATGAGACAAATGGTCAATCTTTAGTGTCATATTTGAAGTTATGTAAGTAAGCACTTGCAAGGGTATGCCTATGGACATTAGAGAACTTACACTCCTTCCCTTAATTAAGCTTAAGCTTATAGTGTTTTAAGATTTCTCATTATCACTTACATTTCCTTCTTTAATTAAACCTAACTCACTGCCAAGCTCTTAAGGCTTAAGGGTAAACATGTATATTTTTTTAAATGTTTTGTAAAGTGTGTTTAATCTTCATGAACAAAATTGAATTTTTACTTGCCCAATGGCAGGGGTCAAAATCAATGGTTTATTGATTTTCTAGCTCATGACTCTCACTCTTGGATAATCCAAATTCTTATTTCTTCCTATGTATAATGATTCATCTAATTATAATTTTACCCTTTTTAGAAAATATCATGAATGAATTGCTACTTTATTTTCCCTTCATTTTTTAGTCATTTCAGTTGATTAATCATCACAATTTAACACCCATTCCCTTTATTTTAAGCCTAAAAATTAATTAAATTAGGGTTAGAGTTTAAAATTTCAAAATTATCATTATAACTCTAGGGTTTACACCCCATAACTCTTATATTTGAATTCAAATTCTCTTTAAACTTTACTGACCTCTCACTCATGGACTACTTAAGACATTGAGGAGAAATTATAAATTTCTAACGTCTAACTATTTTTTTAATTATTTAAATCCATAATTGTGAATAATAAATGATAATTGATTTAACTATCCAAAACTTTCTCTCTACCCTTGAAAAAGTTTTATGATGTTACTAAAAATTAGAGGACCAATTAGGACGGTTATCATAATTTTTTGAACTATATTTTAGTTTTTTATAATTTTTAATTAATTTTATTATGAAACTAGATAAAAAATACATTTTTTTATTTCAAAATCCACTTTAATTTTTCTTTAATCCCTCAAACCACATTGAACTCACTGAACTTTATTTCATAAATTTCTAACTTATATTTCATTTTTAATAATTAACTTAAGCAAATAGAGGTAATTAACGTAGCAAATTAGAACTTTAATGCGACTGGTGTTCTCTGATATTGGAAACATTACAGGCTTCTTCTGAAATTATGAAATATAATCCCTGAAAATTTCATGCAATGATGATAAGTATTTAAATATTTATGATTTAATTAAAAGTTAGAGTATTCAATTAATTAAATATTAAATATTAAACAAATATCCTTTTTTTGGTCCATTAGATTCTCCTCTATTCACTGAGCACATGAGTATTTTTCTTTTATTTTTCAGATTTTTCTACACCAATATATGATTTTTTAAAGTTATAGTCTATTTTATGCATTTAATTAAACCAAAAATACCCACATTTTCTTACTTAACCACATCGATTTCAACTCATCTTAGGCATCTCCGAAGCTTCGTACGGCGCTCTCCCATTACTTGCTCTTTCCTCATGGGTCGTCCTGCCACCCCGCGGTCTGGAATCTTTAATCAAACTATTATGTAGTGTGAACAGATATGTGGTGTTCATTCCAAATACATAGAAATGGACAACATCTGGTCATCATCCTAAATGAAGTCTAGCCTGAGAATCTTCCACACTCTAAAGCTAAGATCTCTCTCAATACTTGAACAAGTTAAGTGTGGTTTGTTCCAATAGCTTCATTTAAGAGAGACTAACACATATATAGGGCTAGCTGGGCATGTATTATTCATTTCTTTCACAAAAGTACAAATTAAGGCAAAAATGAAATTTTTAAACATATACATTTGCCTAAGAGGTGAAACCTTGATTGGGTTGGTTCAGAAGCTTTGCTTTTTGTCCCACGAACTTCCTCCAAGTGTTGTTTTGCTCTATGGATGGGTATAAGTATGACCTAGACCAAATGGTGTATCAGGTTTGGTCTAGCAATAGGATATGGGGTGCAAGAGAGGGGGTTTTTTATTGTAGAAGTGGTTTTAGGTTATGGGGAAGTTTATAGAAGGATCAATTTGAAATTGTGTGGGGTTTGGTGGAATGGCAAAAAATTTCCAAGTTCTCAACTAGAAAAAATAGGGTTTATTAGTGGGTAAGAAAGGATAAAGATGGTGTGGATGAGATTTTTATGAGTGTAACAAAGGTTTGGAATGATTTTGGCAAAGTTTCACCAAGCTTCATGCACATTCCTGTTTTGGCCGTGAAGTGCTGGTGGTTTTGTATGCTTTGTTAGAGGCTTCAATTGGTTAGGTAAAGGGGTGTAAGCTGGTGCTTATATGGAGGAAAGATACTGGAAAAAGTCCAACGGGAGTGAGCAACATTAGATGGACTTAATTTTGAGTTTGAGGCAAGGTGGTGGCTTTCGGGTTTTGGATTTCTTGGTGACCATAGTGGTCGGACAATGTATGGGAGGTCACTTTTTGGATGTGGGAAAGTCTAAGGTTGAGATTAGTGAAGCCAATTGGGTTGAAGCATGGGTTTGTGTGGTGATTTAGAATGTAAATGGGTTTAGCATCCTTTTTGTTTTGACTTTAATTTGACTCATGGAAATGGGCTTGGGTGGCTCCAAGGTGGCTTGGTCTGATGGCCAGCCTTGCAGCTTGAATTGTTAAATCCCTATCATAGAGATTAGGGCTTAATCATGGGTTAGGGTGAGTTGCACAAAATTCTAAATGCTTTTTAAGGATTCCTAAAAGAATCCTCTCCTTTTTACATATTCTTAATGATGACTTGTAATGGCTAATCATAGCACATATGTGGCTTGGGAGAGGCTTCATGGCTTGCATGTGGCGATGAGGATGGGTTTTTTTAGAATTTTTGTACTTTGTAAGGGATCATCAGTAAGCCATTTTTAGGAAAATTCACTCATGAATTTTAGGATTTAGGGTTTGAATTTAATCAAATGGATAAGGGGAATGATTTTAGGCTAAGGTAGGTGGGCTTTTTATTTTAATAAAAATTGAAAATTGGGCTTGTAGGATGGGCTAAGAGATGTTGGTTTTGAGCTTGATGGTTTTAACTCATTCATGATAGGCTTGGTGGAATTTAGAGTTTATCATGATGAATTTTAGCACATGAGCTTTGTGAATTTGGATTTAGAAAGAGGGTTCAATTTTGGCTAATTTTGGACTTAGGGTAAACTTGGGTCGATTTAAGTATAGACTTGAAATTGGATGGTTTTGAATTGGTTTATATTTGGGTTTAGGACTTGATGGGTTTATACTTGTGCATTTTGGACTCTGGGTGAGAGTATGTTTGAATTTACTAAACTAAAGTTTGGGGTGGACTTGGGATGAGTTTGAATTTGAAATTTTGGTTACTTTTAATTTGGGCTTGAAATTGGGTGGGATTGGATTTGATTTTTTATTTTTGTGGATTTGAAAGGAATTTTGGTAATTTGGGCAATTTTGGTGAAAATTAGGGTAACTTGAATCTTGAGAATGTTGTTATTTTTGGGAATATTAGGAATTTTGATGAATTTTAATGGAAATTGTATGATGTAAGGTTAGTGATGGAGTGTGAAACAACCAAGTCACCCAGAGTCATTCTTAGGTTTCATGATCTTAAGGGAACTCTCCTTAAGTTTCATCATGTTGGTCTTAACCAACTTAGTCAAGTGTTGATGCTTTGAGACTACCCATGAGAGACTTCACAAAAGAGTCAGAAAGTGTTATGAACTTCTAAGTGGTGTGGGTCCTATGGCGAGATCCTAAGTTCTTGGAGAAAAATTTAGACCTCCCCATAAATGAGGTCAACACCATCAACTACCATAGATCTACATTTTGGAGGTTCCCAACAGTGGAAGCCTCCTAGGGTACTACCAAGCTCCTCATACAACACCAAGTTTAGCAAAGTCGGGGGCATGCACATGTTCTATCTATATGTTGATACCAGTCTAAGGATTGATCCAGTAAACCGACTCACTTTTTGAACCCAAGCCACATCCTCTCTGCATTCTCATGCATGGGCTCCAACTTGAATGCCTCGTTGCTCTTCTTCAAAGGAGTGGGCTATAGGATGTCTATTTCCTACACTGGCTCCTTTCCTCATCAATGGATATTTTGTCCCTTAAGGGAAGGTGAGGCCTCATCATCGGATGATGAAGTTGAATCTTAGAATGAAGAACTAAGTGAGGCAATAAGAGAACTTGACTAGATGTGGCCCTCTCAAAAAGTTAAATAAGGATTCCTTACATGTGAATCTGACGGAATAGTCGGCAGCAAGCCAGTTTTCGAGGAAGAGGGAGTTGCAGTCAAGGTTTCATCTAGAACCCCTTCATAAATAGAAGTTTTTTTTTCACCTTAATCTACATCAACAAAATGGGAAACATATTTTAATGAATGGTAGTAACATTGTATGTCACTGTATTTTTAATAATGACAGTGGCTTTAGACATAGAAGTAATGTATCTCGAGGCTACACTGTAGGGTATTGGGTCCTCAATTTCTATGAAATTTTTTGGCCTTGGGAGACACTGATGCTTCCAGTGCTTGGCGATTAGTTTCTCCTTCACCACCTTGGCCTTGATCTACGCATCAATATCCAAGAGGCACCACTGTTACTCAATCATCTTACCCCTCAGCATATGGGTAACTATCTCCTCGATGGTGTACTGCGTGATTGAGAGATGAAAAATGATAAACATAACCATGTTGAAATCCCTACTAGATGGAGGAGACCTCTAATAGCTTGGTTCAAATTGCCCAGTCACCAAAACAAGAGCCGGCCAGAAACTTCTTCTTATAATCCTTTTTCTTATTCTCCACTCCCAAAAGGTGAAGTTCCTTACCCACTAAAAACTTGGTGAAGCCCTTCTTATCAACCGTGAACAAGAAAATGTGCTTAAACAGGTTGATTGAACATGAAATATGCTCTAAATGACCATAAAGGACAAAATTCATGATTGAGCTATGGAGTTCGAAACACTTGCATCAGACTTACCCCGTATGTATTAAAAACACTTCAAAGCTTATTACACAAAGACAACCAAAGGCCATGCTTGAATTGTTTCCAATAGAAGATCGTATTCTTACCCAAGTTATCTATCGGTTATGCTAACCCAGGCTTTCTCAGAAGGGCAATGTTGTTGTGAAGAACATACTTTCTATGCAACTCCTCCACATTGTCATCCATCAAGAGTAAGGGATTGGAGCCATTGAAAAAGCCAAAGAGGGTGCATGAGTATTTAGGAGCCATCGTAGAGAGCTAAAGGCAGACAAAAGATGAATTAATAAGAAAGACCAAAGACATAGAGAAAGAAAACATAATGCATGACATAAAAAGAAATTATAATTTTCCCTATTTATAGGAAAACATGTATAACGAAACATCACATAATGAAAAGTGTCTCACCAAATATCCTTTCAAGTTTATTTAAAAACCCTTTTATTACAAAAAAAAAAACATTATTTCAAGTCTCGAATAAATTGATTTATCATTTAACGCCTCAGTTGAGACATACCACCACTAAGTCAATCTTTGGAGGACCATCTCTCCGCCTAACCTTATCCGGTCAACCCGGTTAGCCTCGCAAAGGAACTTGCTTAGATCTGCCAACCCATAAAGCATTCTTAGCTACCATAGTGCCTTGGCTAGCCAGTTTTATAAGATGGCAACCTTGGTCTGCAGAGCTGCAACATCCGAGCCTCTGGTGATCAAGTGGACTGATAACTCTCGCACATGATCAATAGTCAAACTTTTTGTTGAACCCTTTAAAGAATTGACCACCTCCACCAATGGTCTAGTCTGACTCGCCTGCTGCTTCATAGATCTGAGAGAAGGAAATTGATGTTATGCATGCTTTTGTTGAGAACTATTAGCAAGCAAAGTTTCAGGTGACTGATGCCCCTCCGAAGTGATTGATGGCTGAAGTTCCACAAATTCAGCCTAGGCCACCGCGGTTGAGGCGAACTCCAAAATTTCCTTCAAAGGCACACCAACTTCATGGCCCTTATACTCGATTAATTCATCTACATGGGTATAAGGTCAAAAAATTGTTAAAAATTGCTAATGGCAAAGATAGCTTTATGTACCTATAAATCTATTTATCAAAGAAAAGGCCTTCAAAATCTTTTCTCTCTCACGAGACAAGCTACCTTTACCTCTCGGTAGTGGTGGTAGAGTAAAGGAGATCATCACCTCTATGTTTATCTCCCTTCTGTGCTCCTCAGAACCTATCACAAGCAAGACTTGTTGGCCCTCAATAATCATGTTCACATCGGGCCTAGACGCTAAAGTTTTATAGTGGAACTTTTTTGGCAAATGTTCCTCAGTTCCATCAAACGAGCCGACTACAACGATCAGATTAGGTTAGTTCCTCAGTCGTTTTTATTTTTTTCCCACTCTTCCTCTTTTTTGTAGGGTTCGGGGCCCAAAAGCCTACATTGGCTAGAATTATGGGATCCACATCAACCCGACTTGTTTCATAAACCATGTTCTACCTCAGATATCTAGAAAAATTAGGCGGCTAAGGATGCAATGCCAATTCTGTGAGTTTATTTATAAAGCACCCTAAGCACAGAACCCATGGAAATTAAATTGTTTGATCAATTCTTGATTTTGATGCAAATGATTATTTAATAATTTCTTTATTCTGACGTAGCCAGAAAAACTTGTCGGGTGCCTGTCGCTGCTTTGACGTTGGTGGACGGTCAGCGTCTCCAGTTTCCTGTTAGTCATTGTTGTTGTGGAATCACCAATTTATTACCTCTACCTTTTATCAAATTAATCCTTATCTTGAAGATTAAGGTAAATGAGAATAGGAACAAATATATATATGGAGACTTCCATGAGGATATATATCAACATATTTAAAGTATATGTTTAAAGATATAATTGCGAAATAATCCTTATGTGAGTTGGTGACTACAGAAATTAAATTTCTAGGGTTCTTTTCTTCCTATAAGGGCAAGCCCATATAGTTTATTACATCTTAAATAGTAAAAGCCATTTAAGAAAACCCTTGATTAAGGTTAAACAACTGTTCTCAATAAAAATGTCCACATTCCACTTTAAAGGTGGTAGAGTCTTGAAAATTCTGACAGTCCCATAAGTCAATGTTTAATTGAAGTTCATTCTTTGTTCCCAATCTTCTGCACCTATTTCGTCAATCCATTTCAAGTTTTAAATAACCTTGCAAAGGGAAGTTAGTGCATATTTGCATTTTTTAGTTTTTTTATTTAATTTATTTAATTTTTAATATTTAGACAACCCTGCCAAGATTTCTATGGCACTGTCATCCCGGGGTTGTCAGGGTATTCAGATCTACTTAGTCCAAAAGGTGATTAAACCAGGACAGGAAGAACCTTGTCACCAACCACAGATTGCGTCGTCCAAGAGATCTTCATAAATCTAAACACTGGGGTTTAAGTTGTGTTTGGTGATCTTTGTTCATTAGGGTTTAATTTGAGTTGTAGTGTCGTTTTTTGGATTTCAGGGATTGAAAAATTTTAGGTTGCTTACAATTTATTAATTGATTAAATTTTGTCATTTTTTTATTTATTTTGGTTTAGGATGACATGATTAGGATCCCATGGTTTTGTCGTTCCAGGTCATTAGATTTGCGGTTTTGTTAGTATTGAAAGTTAAAAAGATATTTTGTCAGCAACCATAGGTTACCTTCTCCAAAATATCTTCTCAAAACTGGTTGCATTTTTGGGTTCAAGTTTAAGTTTTAATGTCTTTTAGAGCGGGTTTATGTCATTTGATTTCTTAACCCAAGTCATTCCTAATTGAGGAAAAATATGTTTCATTTCTTCTATTGAGAAATAAAACCCTATTTAACCTTCAAATACTTGGCTTGAGATTTTATCTTTAGAATAATTAAAGTTGAATTAATCTAAAGAAAGATTTTCATGTAATCCAAAATTATCTTTCAGATCATTTTTAAGTTAGAATTGACCCAAACTAATTTAGGCTAGTTTGAAGAAATTCAAGTTCAAAATAAATTTTAAACTTAAATGAAAGTTTAAGTTAATTTAAACATAAATTTTCTTTAAATTTTATTAAGATTTAAATCAATTCTATACTCAAATATTATTTTTGAACTTAGAGTATTTCATTATGGAAAAACGAAGTTCATTCAAAAGCTTCAATTGAACTTAAGTTGAGTTTGGTTAAGTGTGTGGCTCAATTGAAAGGAATTTTAAAGTGAGGTAAATTTCTTTATTCTAAGTTGGGTCAAGTCTAATTTAAACTTAGGCCTAATGTGTATAAGGGCTGGTTTACTCTCGATTTAACTAAGTCTAATGTGATTAAGATATATTTAATTCATTGTTGATTGAGAATACTTGAAGAAAAACTTAGGTTCAATATAGATTAATTTTATAGATTTAGATTCAAATTTAAATTTTTATTTAAGTTTAATTTAGGTTGGACTTAAGGTTTAAGTTTAATATGAATTAAACTTAAACGGTTGGACTAAGTCTAATTTGATTTGGACTTAGGCTTAGGTTCAATTTGGGTTTGAATCTAAGGGTTAAGTAAATTAAGTCTAATTTGGGTTAGACTTAAGAGATTAAACTAAGTCCAATTTGGTTTGGACTTAGGCTTAGGTTCAATTTGGGTTTGAACCTAAGGGTTGGATGAGTTAAATCTAATCTAGGTTAGACTTAAAAAGTTGGACAAAGTCCACTTTGGTTTGGACTTAGGCTTAGGTTCTAGTTGGGTTTGAACCTAAGGGTTGAATAAATTAAGTCTAATAAGGTTAGACTTATGAGATTGGACTAAGTCCAATTTGGTTTGGACTTAGACTTGCGTTCAAATTGGAAATAAGTTAAGTCTAGCTTGGGTTAGACTTAAGAGATTGGACTAAGTCCAATTTGGTTTGGACTTAGACATAGGTACAATTTGGGTTTGTACCTAAGTGTTAAATAAATTAAGTCTAATTTGGGTTAAAGTTAAAATATTTTGGACTTAGACTTAGGTTCAATTTGGGTTTGAACCTAATGGTTAAATAAGTTAAGGTTAAGTTCTATTTAGTTGAACCTAAGGTTTAAAGTTAAGTTTAACATGAATTTAGACTTATTTTAAGGATTAGGCTTAAGTCTAACATGAATTTAGACATATCCTAAGGTTTAGGGTTAACTCTAACATGAATTTAATCTTATCATTAGGTTTAGGATTGGAATTAAGCCTTGTTTATGATTGATTAAACCTAATTTTGTAATCATTTAATGAATATAGTTAAGTCTAATTTAGGTTAAACTTAATTAGGGTTTAAGATTGATTAAGCCTAATTTTGATAAGGCTTAATGGATAATTAAGTCTAATTTAGGTTAGAATTAATTAGGATTGAGATTTATTAAACCTAATTTGATAAGGCTTAATGGATATTTAAGTTTAATTTATATTAGACTTAATTAGGGTTAAAATTGATTAAGCTTGATTTTGATAAGGCTTAATGGATAATTAAGTATAATTTAGGTAAAACCTAATTAGGATTAAGATTGATTAAACCTAATTTGATAAGGTTTAATGGATAATTAAGTCTAATTTTGATTATACATAATTAGGATGAACATTAATTAAGCCTAATTTTGACAGGCTTAATATTGATTAAATCTAATTTATTTAAGGTTTAATAGATAATTAAGCCTAATTTAGGTTATACTTAATTAGGGTTTACGTCTAATTCACGTAAGACTTAAGATTAATTAAACCTAATTTGGTTAAGGTTTAATGAATAATTAGGTTTAATTAGGTTTAAACTTAATTAGATTTTAAGATTGATTAAACCTAATTTGATTAAGGATTAATGGATAATTAATTCTAATTAGAGTTAGACATAGTTAGGGTTCAAGTCTAGTCTGAGTAAGGCTTGATTTTGATAAGGCTTAATGGATAATTAAGTATAATTTAGGTAAAACCTAATTAGGATTAAGATTGATTAAACCTAATTTGATAAGGTTTAATGGATAATTAAGTCTAATTTTGATTATACATAATTAGGATGAACATTAATTAAGCCTAATTTTGATAAGGCTTAATATTGATTAAATCTAATTTATTTAAGGTTTAATAGATAATTAAGCCTAATTTAGGTTATACTTAATTAGGGTTTACGTCTAATTTACGTAAGACTTAAGATTAATTAAACCTAATTTGGTTAAGGTTTAATGAATAATTAGGTTTAATTAGGGTTAAACTTAATTAGATTTTAAGATTGATTAAACCTAATTTGATTAAGGATTAATGGATAATTAATTCTAATTAGAGTTGGACATAGTTAAATTATTAAAAGGTGTGAACGATTTAGATATCTTGGGTCTGTTGTCCAAAGCGATGGTGATATAGATGGGGATGTTAATAGTAGAATTCAAGTTGGTTGGTTGAAGTGGAGGAATGCTTCGGGCCTTTTGTGTGATAGAAAAGTACCGCTAAGACTGAAAGGAAAATTTTA
>JXCR01034133.1:0-24321 GCA_002079205.1 Phalaenopsis hybrid cultivar | reverse complement strand
AGTTAGAGGACTTTAAAGTGACAGGTTAAAGCCCCCAACTTGGTTTATTGTTTTAGGTTCTGATACGAGAATGTTAGCCCCCAGGTAGAGGGAATCGACCTATCCGGTCTTCATAACTATTCAAACTTTAAATTAGCCAATGTTCTTTATAGCATCTATAGTACGAGTAAAGAATATTATTGCTCCTCTTTGGCCAACACAATTTGCATACTTCCACAACAGAATTCCTATACTTATTACTAATTCATGATAAGAAAAAATATATTTTCATATTAAATACTTTTCTACTACAAAAANAGAGGACTTTAAAGTGACAGGTTAAAGCCCCCAACTTGGTTTATTGTTTTAGGTTCTGATATGAGATGTTAGTCCCCAGATGTAGGGAATCGAGGGAACTCTAGAGTGAGAGCTAGTATCTTCCCTGCATAGCCGGTCTTCAGATCTATTCAAACTTTATTTTAGCCATTGCTCTTTATAACATCTCTAGTAAGGGTAAAGAATATTATTGCTCCTTTTTGGCACAACACAATATGCATACCTCTACAACATAATTCTTATACTTATTACTAATTCATGATAATGAGAAATATATTTTCATATTTAGTACTTTTTTCTACAAAAACACAAGTTATCTTTTTAAGTTTGTTCTGTTTTTTGTCAAAATATTAAAATTATAAAAATTATTTAAACTTTATTTACTGCAAAAATGTCTTTAGTTTAAATAATTATCTTTTTAAAAATAGAAAGTTTTCCAAAAAGTGCATATTGCATATATTCCTTGTGGGTTTGATATTCAGGTCCTAATCAAAAAGTCCTATGTTACTTGATAACATACGTATACTTGTGTAATATCCCAATATATATAAATTAAAAGTTAAATTCTTATTTTTCTTCAAGATCAAATTTTTGGTTTTGTTACGAAATAAGGAAATATAAGAGAAAATATATAATCAGAATTATTGTTGTACTGTTGCATATAAGCAGTTTCGTGATCAAATTTTTGGCGCCACTGTCGGGGAAGTGAAGTGGAAATTATAAAGAATCTATTGATTTAAAACCAAAATTCTATTTTAAGAAATCTTATTTAAACATTAAGTTATTGTATTTTATTTTGTGTGTGTTTAGTTTTATTTTATTTTAGGTTAGTATATGTGTAGTTCAGGTTCTGAAGGACTAGTGCCCTATGATTCTGAATTAGAGAGAAGTGTTAGAAAAATAAAAAAAATAAAAAAAAATTAAAAATCCAAAAAAATTATAGAAATGACAAACCAAAATGATCAAAATGTTGAAATTCATCAAGTGTTTAGACCTTTAAGAGATTATGTCAACCCTACTCTTTGTAGTATTCAAAAACCTACTGTAGTGGCTAATTCATTTGAGCTTAAACCTGTTATTATTCAAATTGTATCAAACAATCAGTTTAGGGGATCACCAACCAAAGATCCAAATTTGCATCTTGTAAATTTTCTAGAATTGTGTGCTACATTTAAATACGATGACGTATCAAATAATGTCATAAGAATTAGGTTAATTCCTTTCTGAGTGAGGGATAAAGCTAAGATGTGGCTGAATTCATTAGCACCTAGATCTATCAGAACTTGGGGATATTTAGCACAAAAATTTTTTATAAAAACTAAAAAATATATGACGTTTGTTTGGCCTGTGAAACCGTTTTATTTGCCGACAATTTCCCCTATTTAATATAAAGAATTAAATAGGTTTTATATTAAGCTAGGTTTGAGAAAAGCTTCCTATAAGGGCAAGCCCCTATAATTAATTACATCTTAAATGACCAAAGTCATCTAAGAAAACTCTCGATAAAAATCAAGAAATATTATTTTTAAAGAATTCAAAGGAAAGGACTTTTCAATAAAATCAGACAAAGAGGTATGAAATGGGATTGGCTCAAATTTGGAACATTTTTTTTTAGAATCCAAAGGAAGAAGAACTAGGGGATGTCATGGATCTGGAAGAGAACCTCGGTGACTTCCCAGTCTATCCTATTGTTTGGTTTCAGTTTTAAAGAAAAATATTTAGTTGTTTCATCCTGCCAATTATATTTGTTAGGGCTTACATTCATGTGAGACGATCACAAAAATAGCCTGGAGGATGTGAGGGTTTAGGTCATGACAAACGACAACCTCAGAATCCTAAGACGAGTTAGGGCTTATATTGTACGACATGGTTGTGCAAAGGCCTAAAGATGAGGTGAGGATTTATGTTGCATAAGCAAACAACCTCAAAATCATATGGCTTGGTTGTTTAATTCTAAGGAAGGAAGTTGGTTTAGCTGATGTAGACGTGTTTTGCTATTGAAGATGGCCGTGCTGCCCACAATGCTATCTCCAAGATCCTTGCCGTGATGGGTTTAAGTTTTTTAGGGTGTCCAGTTATGATGTCAAATCAAGTGGCCCTATGGTTGAAGTTCTTTAAATTTTGTGGGGCATGTTAAAGTTAATTAGAGCGACACCGGTTAGGATCCTACGGTTCCCTCATTCCAACACCACTATTTTCTATTGGATTCACTTAGTCCAATGAATTTACTAAACTCAACTTAATGAGTTCCATAACTTCATTTAAATCGTGGGAAGCTTCGTTAACAAACGTAGGTTACCTCCTCTGAGGGGTTCCCGATAATCTGATAGAGACATATTAATTTAGTTGCAATTGTAGTTTTGTGTGATGTTTGTGATTAAATTTTGAGCTGTTTTATATTTTGAATGTTGTGGGGGTGAATTTTATCTTGGTTGATTTTAATTTTAATTTTGGTTTTAGTTTTTGTTTTATGGCTATTTTAATAGTTTTAGTTTTCATGCAGGGTGGCATCGTTGTTTAACATGCAAGTTTTGCAAGTATAAAAAGTACAAGAAAGATATCACTCTAAACTATAAAAAACATACCTGGCGAGTGTTCTCGTTCCACAACCTGAAACTCAAAATGCATTTTAGGGCATTTTATATGAAACAAAAAAGTAAAGTTTTGGCGACCTACCTATCCCTAGGTCATATCTTGGTGGGTCCCATTAGTTTGAATTAAGGATGATTTTGTTAAGCAAAGCACATTAAGTTTAGTAGACCTCTGAGGTATCCAACAAGTTAGGAGAAAGAAGCAGGTCCATGCTTCCCTCTCACTACTTGGTGAAAGGCCTCGAGCTCATTTAAACTTATTGTTTTGCCTAATAATTCACCCTATGAACACCCTATTGCACAATGAACATTGATGTCCTAATTATCCTTAAGAGTAGAGTAATTATCATTTGTAATTTATTTTTGAAGATTATGTGAATGAAGACCCTTAAAGGGGGCAAGCTAGTGTTATTGGAACACTTAGCCAAATTTTTATCCTAATTGGGCTTGTAGTATTTTAAAGGTCTTAAATTTTAGCTATGTTTTCTTTTCTAATCCTTGTTTAATTAGTCTTGATTTAACTTAGATCGCTACTTAAGCCCTCATGACCTAGGTGAATGTCTTAATTAATTTTGAAAAAGGTTAAGTTTTAGGTGATCATGATTTGTTATTTGAATTTCATTTGAACATCAAATAGTGGTATTAAATTGATTAATTATTGACTTCAAAAGTCATACCCCTAAGTCCTAGGTTCATTTAATTTTAATAAACTTCTAAATTTTAATAATTTAGAAATTTATTAATTTGTCATTTTAATTAGGAAAGTGAGGTTGGTTTCTACCAATTAATCCTTTTTTTTAATTTCAATCATCCAAACATGTTAATTAAGATCTGAGGTTTCCCATTTCCCTCCTTGAATTAAGCCTAAATGTTAATTAAGGCTAAATTCCTGAAATTAAATTTTTGCGCATAAGGCTCTAACACCTCATAATTTGTCAAATTCAAATCAAATGACTTTGAAGTTTTATCCTACATCATTCATGGGTCAATTAAGACATCAGAGGAGAAAATATGATTTTTCAAATTTTAATTAAATTTACATAATTATTTTCATGCAAAAATAAGATTTTTCAAAGAAAATTTGCTGACTTGACCAAGGTGAAGCATAATCACTTGAAATTTTTATTGGAGGTATACCTAGATTAGAGAGCCATTTGGAACAAATTTCATGGTTTTTTGAATTTTATTTGAATTATTAGAATTATTTTAATTTCTGAGGCATTTATAAAATATAAAATATTTTAAATGTGGAAAATTAAGTTTTGCATTTTTGAAAATTCCCCCTAATGTTAAAGAACCCAGAGAAGCAAATTTTATATTTTTTTGGTTTTTCTTTGATTTATTGGAATTATTTTTGTGGAAATCCATTTTTAGCCTTTAAAAATTATTTTTAAGCTTCAAAATACAATATCTTTATTTAGAAAATCAGAAAAAAAAATATTCCAATTACTTCTAAATTCTTAGAAAATAATTTAGAACATTTTCTTGAATTTTATTATTTTTGTGACTTTTATAAATTTTTAATTATTTAAATATTTAAAAATATGCTAAAAATGAAGTTTTTATTTTAAAAACTATTTTATTTTTATAAACTTCCTCTGATCATAGAGAACTCAAAAAATAAGTTTTCATAATTTTTTGAGTTATATTTTGATCATTAAAAAATATTTTAGTGCCAAAAAAATATATTTAACTTGAAAAATCAATTTAGGTCATCAAATGGACTTAAAATGCTTTGAAATTTTTATGGGGAGTTTTCTGGATCTTAAAAAATAGTTGAGATAAAAAATCAAGTCATTTTGATTTTTTTTTCCAAAATTAATTACCTTAGTTTTTTAGGGTTTAGGTAAATTAGATTTATTTTGAATCACTTCGCTCATGAGAAATTTTTCTAAAGGTTCTCTAGTCATCATAAACCTTCCAAAATTTTCTTAGATTTTTCTAAGCAATATGTTGATTATTATGATTAATTTAAGAAAATAATGTACATAACTTGAAAAATAAGATCTTTGTCTAGTCTTTTCTGACTTTGGAAAAATCATGGAATGTTCCCCTTGACAGAGGCTATAGCATGCCAAAATTTCAAGCCTTGGTGAATTTCCTATATGCTTGGAGAGTTAAAAGACTCAAAACAGTGTTTAATTAATTAAAAATAAAATATGCGTTAAATGGACTTCAAATTATTTTCATGTTGTTTTCCTCTATTCATTGAGCAACTGGGTATTTTTATTTTATTTTTGTGATTTTTCTACATCAAGATATGGATTTTTGAAGTTAGGGTGTATTTTCTGAATTTTTTATTCTCTATTTATCTATTTAAACACGCGGCGCCTCGTCAACCTACGGTGGCTTCGAAGCTCCATGCGGCGCGCTCCCATTCGACGTCATCATCCACTTCAGTACTGACTCGGCCTGCGATTTATGTCTCGAAGTGTTGTGTGCTTCATCTTAACCATCCATCCGATACACACTTGATCGAAGGGTGCTCCGTCATCATCCCCGATAGCCTAGACCAAGAACTATCCATCTTCCAAGCTTGATATATCCCTCATTTCTTAACCAAATTAAGTGATTTTTTTTAAATGCTCGTTTAGACTATAGGAACATATCCATACAGTTAAGATGCCATGAAATTAAGCCCAAGCAAATGGAGAATCAAAATAGGCTCGGGATGAGGAGGAGTTCAAAACCTTTGCTCTGAGAAGGGAAGTTTCAATTAAAGATGCTTGGCATGTTCGTTGGAGACTAAGGAGCCTAGGGATTGAGCCTCTTGCTGTGGTGTAAGGTCTAGGTATGAATTTGACAAAGCCCAATTTTAGGTGTTGATCAAAGTCCATGCTAGGGGCTCAGTGGAAGAGGGATTTGATGGGGCTAGTATTTGAGGAGGTATTTTGTAAGACCCTTCTGCACAGTCTCATTCATAAGTGAGGGTGCCTTTTTCTAGTTCTCCATGCAGTCGGACATCATTGTTGGCCAATAATATCTGTTTATTTTAATCTTCATTTTCATCTTTGGCCCTGACTGGTGAGCACCACACAATCTGGCGTGTACGTCTTTAACAATATTCTAAGCCTCGCTCTGCTTAAGCACCGTTGTCACATCTGATCGAACGATCTTCTGTAGAGGACATCACCTACAAGGAGCATACGACATATCTTCTGTGATGTGCTTTAGACTTGTCTTCTGGTAGCTTTTCAATATGCAAATATTCTATTAATGGCTTGCGCCAATCTTTGTTGATATTTGCAACCGCATTTATTATTTCTCCTTTTTCGAGCTTGTGTAAATTTTCAAGGTAAATTTGAGATAAAACCTGCCTTCCTTGTACTCTGATTTCAATGGAATCCTCTGAGGGAAATGCCAATTCCTTAGCTAGTTTTTCTAGTGCATCAGCATGAGCATATTCTCCCCTAGGAATTCAATAGAAAGTCACATTGGGAATTTGTTCCAGCAGCTTCATCGTGTAACGGTTGTATTCTGCTAGTCTTGGTTTAAAAATTTTGTATTGTCCAGCAACTTGTTGAATGACAATTTAAGAGTCGTCATAGATGGCAATATCTATTATGTCCATTGAAATTTCCAACTCCAACCCTGTGATTAAGGCTTTGTATTCTACTTCGTTGTTGGTGCTCGACTCTGTCAGGTGGTATGAGAACCTCAACATCCCCTTATCTGGCGTAATAAAGATCAAACCGATCCCTGCTTTGCCTGGTATGACTATACCTGATTCTTTATCTTTTTTAGATGATGAAGAACCGTCGAAGTACATCTCTCGGCATTGCACACTAGAGAATTTCATTTGCAGTACTTGTTCATCTGGTAGTTCGGCGTTGAGAAGGGACCCAGCTGGCATTGGGTATGCAGTGAGAAAGTCTGCTAGAATCTATCCCGTGATAGCACGAAGGGGAACAAAATTTATATCTAATTGCAATAAGATCATCGACCATCTTGCTAGACATCCCGAGAGTGTTGATCGGGTCATCAAATATTGCAACGGGTTAACTTTTGAAATCAGGGTTATTTTATGAGAAAGCATGTAATATCTAAGCTTTTGGGTAGCGAACATTAATGTCAGACAATGCTTCTCAATAGATGGATACCTCATCTCCGTCGGTATTAGACGATGACTTAAGTAGTAGAGTGCATTTTCTTTACCCTCATCATTGACTTGGGCTAAGATGGCTCCAAGAGAGTTATATAAGGCTGTGGTATAATGTATCGAAGGTTTCCTTGGGATAGGGCTACCAAAACAGGAGGTGTCATTAAATATTATTTAACATCCTCAAAGGCCCGCTTGCATTTCTCTTCCCAAATGAATTTGGTGCCCTTTTTAATTGATGCCGAGAAAGGCTGACACCTACCTAAGAGATTAGAGATAAAGCGCCTCAGATATGCCACTTCCCCTTGAAGGAACGTAGTTGTTTTAAGGTTTTAGGAGGAGGAATTTCTAAGATAGCTTTAATTTTATCTAGGTCGATCTCGATTCCCCGATGACGGACAACAAATCCTAGAAGCTTCCCAGAGGTAACGATAAAGGCACACTTTAAGGGATTCATTTTAAGGTCATATTGTCATAACTATTCAAACACGATCCTCAAATCATACAAATGGTCTATTTTTCCATTTACTTTTGATGACCAAATCATCCAAGTAACATTCTACTTGGTTGTGAATGAGGTTGTCAAAAATCTTCGTCATTGCTTGTTGATATGTTGCTCCAACGTTCTTTAACCCAAATAGCATTATTGTGTAGCAAAAAATTTCAATCAGTATCCTGAAGGCTGTGAGTGCTGCAACCTCGGGAGCCATCTTGATTTGGTTGTATCCCAATGATCCATCCACAAAGGAGAAGATTTCATGTGTAGAAGTGATATTCACCATCATTTCTGGTATTGGTAGCGGAAACTTGTCTTTCATACATGCTTTATTTAGATCTCTGAATTCGATACAGACACGTATCTGTCCATTTTTCTTCTTGACTGGAATAATGTTAGCTAACCATTTGGGGTAGTGCTCTTCCCACATAAAGTTAACGTCTATTAATTTCTTCACCTCAGCTATGACTTGTTATTTTATTTCGAGGCGCATTTGTCTGGGGGCTTGTTTTACAAGAGTCATATCTTTGTCCACCCGAAGTTTATGAACTGCTACTTCTACTGACAGTCTTGACATCTCATCATAACTCCAGGTGAAGCAATCTTTGAATTTTGTTAACAATTTTATCAATTCTAAAGATACTTCATCATTGAGTAAAGAGCTTATAAAGGTAGGTCGGGGTTGTTCTTCAGTCCCGATGTTAATTTTCTTTAACTCGTCGACAGTTGACCTGATTTCCTCCTCAAATTCTGGTGAAGCATCTTCTATTGGTTGATCAGCAGAGTCATCCTCTATATCGAGGCAATCCTCTCCTGATTCACTAGTAACAACCATATAAAATTCTGAATCATCGACTGGTCCCACTGTACCAACTATGTCGAGGCAAAATTATGGAGTGTTCGACAATCAACACTCCATAATTTTTCAAAAAGTTGTATTTTACCTTTTGGCATTTGTTTTGGCAAATGTCCTTGTTGAATTAACTTTTGTACATAAGGCAAAAACTAACCAAAAGACAATTCCATTAATTTGTTAGGATCATCATCCAAATTTACATGATTTTCAAGATTAGTAGAGGTAGAAGCACATTAACATTTGATCGGCTTTGAACCAACACTACAGACTTCCTTGACCTCTAAACTCTTAGCCTTTTAAGGGAGGATTGGAGTAAGGGTCAGTATTCACATAGTGGTTTATTCGATCATACATTATTTCCTATTTACTTTTCTCTGTATCTTCTAAAGATATCTCAGACTAAGGTTTCTTCTGTTTTGTCATCATTATTTCATCTTCAGAACTGTCTTCATCATTGATATTGATGGTTGGCCTAGTTCGTTCAACAATTAGATTGATTCTTCTCCGTCCACGTCCCCGGCCTCGGCCTCGAGTGCGCAAACTAAAAGAACCTCCACCAATTTGTTGTAGAAGGGTGCCGGAAGATTGTTGAAGCAAAGTTGAATGGCCTCCTTTTTGTGATTTTCCTGAATCTTCATTTTTGTTTGTTGGAATCTCGTGCGAGAAGACAGTTTTCTTTGGTGGTGTGCAGTAGGCATCATCTTCATGAATACCGACTTCATGAATTGAAAACGGTTGTAGATCTCCTTTGATGCGATATTCTTATCCTTCTTTGTAGTATTGGATGCACTGGTGTAGAGATGATGAAACCATGTTGTGTTTATGAATCCACGGTTGACCAAGTAGAGCTTTAAAGAGATCTCGGCGTCAATAATATGAAATTCAGCAGTTGTTGCTAGTTCTCCAACCTTCATAAGTAATGTGATCGATCCAATGGGCTTTTTCACCTTTTTGGTTAAATCCTCTTAGCATAATTTTATCAGCCGTAAGCTCTTGGGCTTTGATGTCCAAATAGACCAATGCCCATAGGCTCATCAAGTTGAGAGATGCTCCTGGATTTACCAGAACTCTGGATAAATGAATCTGTCAATGTTGACATAGATGTAGAGTGGTCGATTGTGGTCGGTGGTACCAAGCAACAAATCTTCATCTTTGAAGGTTACCCATTACTGTTCTTTCAACGAGCAAACTTCATTTGAGGATGTGCTGGGTCATGAAAAGCTTTAACCAGAGCTTCTCTCATCTCCTTTGACAGGATCAGAGCATCATAAATGCTTCGTCGGGCCGGCAACTTCCTAAGATGAGCTAGCACGTTGTAATCCAATTTGTATGAACTTCTTCTTCTCTCTTGACTTTGTGGTTCTTCCATTAACGGAGGTTGAGGTAATTCCTCTCGAGTTACTATTTGTTTTCCTTTGTTTGTAGGAGCTATCCTTGGGGGCAATACTTTCTCACTTCTTAAGTTTATATTCATAATTTCTTCTTCTTGAGGTATCATTGTTGAATCTTTCGGTGTTTCTTCTTTGTCGTAAAGATCTAAGTTGAGGGTGAGTGGTGTGTCATGGTGCTCGAGGGTTGGATCCTCGTTCCTGATGCTTTCATAAGCACTATCGTTGATGTCTTCTTCGGTATTGTTAGCAAGTTCATCATACTCAAATACGATTTGAGGATCATTTTTGGAATCAAGATTGAGGTTAAATTGGTCATGATAGATTATGTCATCACTAGAAGCAGTTAAAAATTAGTCGAAATCACAATCATTATATTCATCATCGCCTGGAGGGGCAAAAAGATAATCATACAAAATCAATGGTTCGAGGATTTTCTTCCCCGAATCCGAGACAACCAATTTAGTAGATGCAGCCCCTATCCTACCCCCCGTGCTATCAATCTTCGTGATGGCGTTCTTCTTTTTCTTTGACTTTGATGACGACAACTCTGGTGGTGAAATCTTCATCTCGGTCTTGGCAGACTAAAGATTCTGAGCGGTAGTTTGCTTTGAGGCATTCTGGATTTTATTTAACATCTTCTTTGATGATTTGCTCCAAACTGTATCCCAACCATCTTTTTTGGTATGTGCGGAAGATTGTTTTGATGAATTCTGTATTTGGTTTAGGACCCTCTTAAGCTTGTTCCAAGTTGTACTCCATTCATCTTCTCGAGTGTACAGATCAATCGGAGAGATTAGTTTGACCGAAATCATATTTATGGAACCTTTTTCAGGTTCTTTTAAATACTCTTTCGGGATCGTTATATTTCCTTCTTTGAGATTTTTCTTGAGTTAATCCTTAAAAATGAAACATTTTTCTATTCTATGTCCCAGTAATCTGTGATATGAGAAATAATTCGTTTGATCTTTCTTATCGGCCTCTTCGGGTTTCTTTGGGTCTGGTATTTTGAACTCGGGCATCTTCATCAGACTTTTGAATATTTTAGATACAGCTTCATCTTTGAAAGAGTACACCATTTTTTGTCGTTCTTCTAGAGATCTTCTTTTATTCTGAGATGATCCTCCCTGAGGTGGTCGCTGGTTAGACTGGCTATTCTGTTTTGGAGCCTACTCTGACAAAGATTAACTAGTAGTTTCTGCATATATCTTTATTGGTTGTTTTCCTTTATCAACAGCTGCGATTGTTCTGGATTTCTTTTCAAACACTCTGGTTATTTTTTGACTTTTCATGAGAATCCATGTGATTGATTTCTTCCTGAAGACTGCTAGCCTTGCTGAGTAGCTTCTCGATGGATTTGATGGTGAGTCCCTTAAGAATGAAAGCTACTGGTTCATGAATGCTTTTAAGTAGGATCTCAATCACATGATGTTCCTGGAGCTGAGGTTCGCACTTCATGCTAAAGTTTCTCCACCTCAAAATGTAATCCACTAAAGTCTCGTTAGGCTTTTATTTCTCCATCATGAGTTCTCCTATGGAAATATGATGTTGCGCTCCAGCGAATCTCTTTATAAATAATTGCTCCAACTCGGTGAACGTCTTAACCAATCCGTTGAGCAAATCGACATACCAATAGAAAGCGACTCTTGGCAGGCTGTTGACAAATATTGACAGAGTAAAGCTTCATTATTTCTTGTATTGACACAACTGCCTCGGAAGTGTGTTAGGTGTTGTCTGGGATTTTTAGTCCCATCAAATATTTTGAAATTTGGGAACATGAAACCCTTAGGGAAAGGTACGACATCAAACTCATTCGGGTAAGGTATACATTTTAAATCAATGAACCACCATTAGATTGTGTTAAGGCATCCCGAACTTGCTCGACCATCTGTTTGAATTCTTTCTCTGGCATGGCACCTGGTGGAGAATCCTTCTATGGTTGCTCATCTATTTTTGCTAAGACAACCTCTCTTCTTTCATCTGTAATATGTATACTTTCTGGTTGGTTGATCTCTGGAGATGCTAGTTGCGGCGATTGTGACTGCCCTTGAATAGTGGCCATGGCGGTCATAGCTACGGCCATTTCTTCTATCATTTTCTCCAATAGGCTGCTCATCCCTAAGAAGGATGCCCCTGTGCAGCTCATCTGTGGCGTTCTCTTCAGTAGAAGGTTGAGCCTCGCGCGCAGATGTAGCGGCTCTGGTTTTGATGACATGGACATCCATGAAATCTTCTTCAAAGTAGTCATTATAGTCAAAATTGTCATCATCATCATCAATGGAAACTCCATGTTCCCGAGCCAACTTAGAAAACTTGACTCTGAGCTTTTCAACTTTTTTCTTTGATTATCAATTCTTTAATCACCTTAAGATCTGGAGGGCTGGACATCCTCTACTTGTTCTTCCATCTCGTTGGCAATCATTGGGATGATGTCAGATATTTCGGACCCTGGCTTCATTCTATGATCTTGCCCTGCGAGTTCACTGGAATGTATCAGTGCAGCAACCTTGGGTATCCATACTTTCCTATTTGACGATGATGTCTCAGGATGAATTGTCCTAGTAGAAACATCAGTATGTCGAGGAGAAATATGCTCCCCACGGTGTAGACCAGATACAATATCAGGTAACCTCTTTGTCTTTTACTTTTTAGGAATATCTTTGTGATGTGTGTTTGGTAGGATTCTCGGACCCAGTCTTGACCTTACTGGTCGACGGCCTGTGGTCCTGGTAGAGGTGGAATCTGTAGCAACAACGACAGTTCCAACCCTATTTCCCAGGTGGAACTCGATGGGAATGCGAGTGGGCAGATTTTCATTTAACTTTTGTTTGGCGGACTTGATGTCCCTCAAAATCTCTTTCTTCATTTGAGGGGATATTGCATGTCCCACTCGTTTGAGTAATTCACAGACTGAACAGCCCTCTTTGAAACCTAGTCTCTAAAAAACTAAGCTGACTTGAGTGATATGGGGAGACTTCTTTTTCTCTTTATCCTGTCCATGAAGTGATGGTAACGCAACACCAATCTTCTGGACACTCTCGTGTCCGTCGGTGTCCACTAGAGGATGAAATCTGCTTCCTTGCAACAGTGGATATATTTCTAGTAGTTCAAATTCCTTTTGATAAGACTCTTCCTCGACAGGTGTTTTCTCAGGAGCCTGGGCTTTAGCAGCTTTTTGAACCCTTATGTTGCAGTTTTTTTTCAGACTTCGGGTCAGCGGTGCAATCTTGAACTTGATCCAACTTCAAACGCTGAAGATGGGGTAGCTAATCCTTCAGTTGGATCCTCAACAATCATTATTTCTTTTCCCTTGGTAGTGGGAACAGTAGGTTTGGTGGGTGCTGCAGTGGCAACAGTTCAGGTTGAACTCAACAGACGACTCCTGAATTTTTAGAGCGGTGACTTTCATCACGACGAACGGAGCTTTTCCGAGGATGACCTCAAGGTCTTAAAATCCAGCTCTAAACTTAATGGTGGGGGCAACGTTGCATGCTTCATGGCTTATTGGCAAGTTGCACGAAAAGGTCAGCGTTCGGCAGGCCATTGCAGCAGCTTTAAAAAAAAGAAAGCTCTATGTTTGCTTTACCCAAGGCAAAAATGGGTAAAATATGTCATCGGAAGAAGGGTAATTTTGGTTCATAAGGGATATGAATACATTACTGATGTATGAAGATAATTTTTCTTTATTTAAATAGAGAGAAAAGCTAATCCCCAGCAGAGTCGCCAGAAACTGTCGGCACTATTTTGGTTGGAGGAGTTTCTCGTGAGAAGCTGTTGGTCACCGGAATCGAAATCCCGTTGTCTGCTTTGGAAGGATGTCTAAGTTTAGAAAATTATGAAATCAAACTGACCTCATATTCTTATAGTTTAAATGAAATAGTGATATACCACAAATCCTGTATTTATCCTGAAGGATAAACACAAGACTTGAGGGTGAGGCTCGATCAAAAAAATTAAGAAATATATAACGTTTGTTTAGTCTACGAAATAATTTTATTTGCCAACAATTTCCCCTATTTAATATAAATAATTAAATAGGGTTTATATTAAGCTGGGTTTGAGAAAAGCTTCCTATAAGGGCAAGCCCCTATGTTAATTACATTTTAAATGACCGAAGTCTTCTAAGAAAACTCTAAATAAAAATCAAGAAATATTATCTTCAAGGAATTTAAAGGAAAGGACTTTTTCAATGAAATCATACAAAGAGGTGTGAAATGGGACTGGCTTAAATTTGGAACATTTTGTTTTTGGAATCCAAAAGAAGAAAAACTAGGGGATGTCATGGATCCGGAAGAGAACCTCGGTGACTTCCCGGTCTATCCTATTGTTTGGTTTCAGTTTTAAGGAGAAATATTTAGTTGTTCCATCCTGCCAATTTTATTTGTTAGGACATACATTCGTGTGAGATGATCACACAAATAGCATAGAAGATGTGAGGGTTTAGGCCATGACAAACGATAACCTCGAAATCCTAAGACGAGTTAGAGCTTAAATTTTACGACATGGTTGTGCAAATCCCTAAGGATGAGGTGACGATTTATGTTGCATAAGCATACAACCTCGAAATACTATGGCATGGTTATTGATTTCTAAGGAAGGAAGTTGGTTTAGCTGAAGTAGATGTGCTTTGCTATTGAAGATGGTTGCGCTGCCCGTAATCCTAGCTCCAAGCTCCTTGCCATGACGAGTTTAAGTTTTCTAGGGTGTCTAGCTATGATGTCAAATTAGGTGGCCCAATGGTTGAAGTTCTTTAAATTTTACGGGGCATGTTAAAGTTGATTAGAGCGACACCGGTTGTGATCCTACGGTTCCCTCATTCTGGCACCACTATTTTCTATTGGATTCACTTAGTTCAAATGAATTTACTAAACTCAATTTAATAAGTTCCATAATTTTCTTTAAACCTAGGGAAGCCTCGTTAGCAACCATAGGTTACCTCCTCCGAGGGGTTCACAATCATCCGATAGAGATATCTTAATTTAGTTGCAATTGTAGTTTTATGTGATGTTTGTGATTAAATTTTAAGTTGTTTTATATTTTGAATGTTGTGGGGGTGAATTTTATCTTGGTTGATCTTAGTTTTAGTTTTGGTTTTGTGGCTATCCTGATAGTTTTAGTTTTCATGGAGGGTGGCATCGTTGTTTAGCATGCAAGTTTTGCAAGTATAAAAAGTACAAGAAAAACAACATTGTAAACTATTAAAAACATACTTGGCGAGTCTTCTCGTTCCACCACCTGAAACTCAAAATGCATGTCAAGGCATTTTATATGAAACAGGAAAGTAAAGTTTTGGCGACCTACCTAACCCTAGGTTATATCTTGGTGGGTCCCGATTAGTTTGATTACGGATGATTTTGTTAAGCAAAGCACATTAAGTTTAGTAGACCTTTGAGGTATCCAACAAGTTAGGAGAATGAAGCAGGTCCATGCTTCCCTCTCACTACCTGGTGAAAGGCCTCATTTAAACTTATTGTGTTGCTTAATAATTCACCCTATGAACACTCGAATGCTAAATGAACATTGATTTCCTAATTATCCCTTAGAGTAGGGTAATTATCATTTGTAATTTAAGTTTGAAGATTATGTGAATGAAGACCCTTAAAGGGGGCAAGCTAGTGTTGTTGGATTACTTAGCCAAATTTTGGTCCTAATTGGGCTTGTAGTGTTTACTTTTCTAATCCTCGTTTAATTAGTCTTGATTTAACATAGATCACTACTTAAGTCCTCAAAACCTAGGTGAGTGTCTTATTTAATTTTGAAAAAGGTTAAGTTTTAGGTGATCATGATTTATTATTTGAATTTCATTTGAACATCAAATAAGGGTATTAAATTGATTAATTATTGATTTCAAAATTCATATCCGTAAGTCCTAGGTTCATTTAATTTTAGTAAACTTCCAAACTTCAATAATTTAGAAATTTATTAATTTGTCCTTTTAATTCGGAAAGCGAGGTTAGTTTCTACCAATTAATACCCCTTTTTAATTTTAGCATCCAAACAAGTTAATTAAGATTAGTGGTTGCCCATCTCTCTTCTTGAATTAAGCCTAAATGTTAATTAAGGCCAAATTCCTGAAACTACACTTTTGCCCCTAAGGCTCTAACACTTCATAATTTGTCAAATTCAAAAACTTTGAAATTTTTATCCTACCTCATTCATGGGTCAATTAAGACATCAGAGGAGAAAATGTGATTTCTCAAAAATTTTTATCTACTCATTAATGGGCAATTTAAGACATCAGAGGAGAAAATGTGATTTTTCAAAATTTAATTTAATTTACATATTTATTTTAATGCAAAAATAAAAGGAGAAAATGTGATTTTTCAAAATTTAATTTAATTTATATAATTATTTTCATGCAAAAAAAAGATTTTTCAAAGAAAGTTTTCTGAATTTACCAAGGTAAAGCCTAATCACTTGAAATTTTTATTGGAGGTAGACCTAGATCATAAAGCTATTTGGAACAAATTTCATGATTTTTTGAATTTTATTTGAATTATTAGAATTATTTTAATTTCAAAAGCATTTATAAAATATAAAATATTTTAAATGTGAAAATTAAGTTTTGTTTTTTTGAAAAATCTCCCAAAGGTTAGAGAACCCAGAGAAGAAAATTTTATATTTTTTTGGTTTTTCTTTGATTTATTGAAATTATTTTAGTGAAAATCCATTTTTTAGCCTTTAAAAATTATTTTTAAGCTTCAAAATACAATATCTTTAGTTAGAAAACCATGAAAAATATTCCAATTACTTTTAAATTCTTAGAAAATAATTTAGAACATTTCTATGAATTTTATTATTTTTGTGATTTTTATGAATTTTTAATTATTTAAATATTTAAAAATAGGCTGAAAATGAAGTTTTTATTTTAAATACTATTTTATTTTTATAAATATCTCTGATCACAGAGAACTCAAAAAATAAGTTTTCATAATTTTTTGAGTTATTTTTTTATCATTAAAAATCATTTTAGTGTCAAAAAAAATATTTAACTTAAAAATCAACTTAAGCCATCAAATGGACTCAAAATGCTTTGAAATTTTTATACAAAGTTCTCTGGATCTTAAACAATAGCAGAGATCAAAAATCAAGTTATTTTGATGCTTTTTTTAGGGTTTAGGCAATTTAGATTTATTTTGAATGACTTTATTCATGAGAAATTTTCCTAAAGGTTCTCTGGTCATAATAAACCTTCTAAAATTTTCTTGGAATTTTTTAGGCAACATGCTAATTATTATGATTAATTTAAGTAAATAATGTACCTAAACTTGAAAAATATATATCTCTGCCTAGAATTCTTATCTGACTTTGAAAAAATTAGGAAATGTTTCCCTTGACAAAGCCTACAACATGCCAAAATTTCAAATCATCGTGAAATGCCTATATGCATGGAGAGTTAAAAGACTCAAAACAGTGTTTAATTAATTAAAAATAAAATATGCATCAACTAGACTTCAAATTATTTCCACATTATTTTCTTCTGTTCAGTGAGTAGAGGGTATTTTTATTTTATTTTTGTGATTTTTCTACACCAAGATATGAAATTTTGAAGTTAGGGTGTATTTTCTGAGTTTTTTTTATTCCCTATTTATCTATTTAAGGGTGCGACACCTCCATACCTACGGTGGCTCCAAAGTTCCACGCGGCGCGCTCTTGTTTAAAGGTTCCATCCACTTCAGCGTTAACTCGGCCCGCGGTTTATGCCCTGAAGCGTTGTCCAGCTTCATCCTGATCGTCCATCCGATACACGCTTGATTGACCAGCGCTCCGTCATCGTCTCCGATAGCCTAGCCCGAGAACCACCCATCTTCCAAGCTTGATATCTCCCTCATTTCCTAACCAAATTAAGTGAATTTTTTTTAAAAATGCTTATCTAGACTAGAGGAACATATCCATACAGTTAAGATGCCATGAAATTAAGCCCAAGCAAATGGAGAATCAAAATAGGCTTGGGATGAGGAGGAGTTTAATACATTTCCTCTGAGAAGGGAAGCTTCAATTAGAGATGCTTGGCACATTTGTTGGAGACCAAGGAGGCTAGGGATTGAGCCTCTTGCTGTGGTGTAAGGTCTATGTATGAATTCGACCAATCCCAATTTCAGGTGTTGATCAAAGTCTATGCTAGGGGCTTAGTGGAAGGGAGATTTGATGGGGATTTGTCCTCTTTTGGTGTTGTGAAGGTGTGGGTACAAGTAATTGAAGTTTGGTGGACTGTGGGAGTGTAATGAGCTCTATTCTTGTTTTAGACATAAATTTAAACTCAAATTGGGCTTCCACAGTGGAAAGTGGGGGAAGATAGTTAGATTGCACTGAGGAGGTCTCAAAGAAGCTTTGTGAGTGATTTGGGAAGCTCACTCTGAGAAAACTTCAGCATTACCTCCATGGCCATGGAGATGAGCTTTTTATAAAAATGGGCTTGGGTGGCTATCATGGTTAATGTTTGGGTGCAATGTGATGCTTAGGTGGAGGGCAGAGGGGCTCTAAAATTTAAAATGGACGAGCTGGCCTTAAGGTTTGAATTGGGTGAAGTTTAAGAGGGGGTGGCCCTCATTTTTGGCTTCTCTGGTGACTATGCCGGCTGGCCATGCTAGGGGTAGGTGGCTAGGAGCTCAGAGAAACCATGGGAATATGTCACAACAATTAAATGAGTTGAGGTTTAGTTTTCGCAAAAACATCTAAGGCTTAAGCAAATATGGAATCAAAATCCCTTGATTTAGGGGACCTTTGGTCCATGTCTTAGCTTAGGTGATTTTATGAGGTTTATCTTTGTCACTAGGGTCCAACTAATGGCTATGGAGTCATTAATTTTGTGACTATGGGTGGTTAGGCTAATTTTAGTGCATGGGTCTAATGTGGGGTCAAATGACCAAATCTTGGGTTTGGGCTAGGCTAGCCATGTCAATTGACCCAATTGATTGATGCACTTAATTTAGATGATTGTAATGAAAATTTTTGGTGAAGGATTGAAAGGATTTTGAGTTCAGTTGAAGGGTCAATTTGAAGGAATTTGAAAATTCGTCATTTTGGGCATGTTGGGCTAGACTTGGGTCTAGTTTTGGCAACCCTTGAGCTAAGTCCAAATTTATGGTTGAAAATGGTCAATATGAATTCCATGAAGAGTTTTCAACATAAATTGGGTGCCAATTTTGGGACTAAGGCAATCAATTTAGTGAAATTTGGGGCAATTTGGGGATTTTGGACTTATGTTGAAATTAAATGAAATTGAGGCTTCACCAAGACAAATTGAAGGTCAAATTTGCTGTTTAGGAATTTTATGAAGATTTTAGGGTCCCAATTGAGACCAATGGAGTTGGTCCTAGAGTTCAATTTGGTGGAACCAAGTCATAGGGCCAAAATTGGGGGTTTTGATTTAGATCAAATTTGGCTCAAACCATGGGTCAATTGAGCGTGTATTTGATTTAGATTGGTCACATGAAAGGTATATTTGAGTTTAGGATTGAAATTTTGGGCATTGGGATCGAATTGATGGACATTTGAAGTGGATTTGGGGAAATTGGGCCTTTATAGCCAATTTCGGGGTTTTGATCAAAGATGGTCAAATTAGCCAAATTGGGTTATGTGGCAATTAAGAAAAATGAAATAGGGAATATTTTTAATATTTTGGGAATTTTTTAGAATTTTTAGAATTTTGGGCTAGGGATGGGTACTTTGGTGATTTGGCAATTTTTGGTGATGTTGGGTAATTTGGGTATTTTCAAAAGGTTTGAAATGATTTTTGAACAAGTTTAGGTATTTTGGATAAATTTGAGAATTTTGGCCAAATTTAGGGTTTCAATGGTACTTGGGTAATTTGGGAGAGTTTAGGGGAAAAAGGTCACGATGGTTATTTTTGGTAAGATTTGGGGAACTAACCACCAAAAGTAAGTCATGGACCAATAGAAACCCCATTTGGGTCCTCTATGTACTGGTCTTAGCTAAACCCTAGCCTAGGGCTAGTAGGTTTATGGGACCATCTACATGAGTATCCCAAAAGTATCAAGGGATCAAAGTCAAGAAATTTTGGGTTTAGGGTAGTGAGTAATTGTGAGTGAAGTGAGCGCCTTAGCTCTAAACCAACAGCCAAGGTCAACCCTAAGGTCAAATAACCCTATAGGAACTCTCCTTGAGCTCCCCAGTAATGACCACACTTATTAAGTGCTAGAGGTTAAGATCAGTATGTAGAAATTCAAGTTGAGTAAAGAAGTATATAAAATTTCTAAGGGTGAGGGTGCCTTTTTCTAGTTCTATAAGAATAGTCAATAGGAAAGTCCCATGGCTAGACCCTAGGCTACTAAAGAGAAAGACTAGACCTCAACCGAAAGTGAGGTCAACAGATCTCTTAGATCAATTATCGATGTCGTTGCTGGTGGTTCATTAATGTCGAAACCATTTCATGACGCTTACGCTTTAATTGAAAACATGACTACAAATAATTTTCAATGTCCTTCTGAGAGGGTGAATCCTAAGAAAGTAGCCAATATCATGAAACTTATGCATTTATTATGTTAGCAAATCAAGTTTCTGCAATTTCAAGGAAGTTAGACCAATCTGGAATGAATTTTTCTCAACCAATTTCCATGATTGAAGATAATTCATTAGACCAAATGATAGATTCTCAAGCATCATTAGAAACTATGAATGCCATAAATAATAAGCAGAATAACCCGTATTCAAGTTATTATAACCCAGGTTAGAAAAACCATCCCAACATTAACTGGAATAACAATTCGGGTGGTAATAATCAACAATGGGAGACAAACCAAGTAAACCCATTGGGAAATTGGAACAGCCAAGGGAATAATAATTATCTACTTATCCTCCAAGTTTCAACAGTAATACACAATTTAAGGAGAAGAATTTGTCGCAAATGGAAAATCAATTACAAAGTCAAGGAGCTACAATTAGAAATATTGAGAATCAACTTGGGTAAATAGCAAATTCATTAAGTAATAGATCCCAAGGAACACTTCCTAGTAATAGTGAATCAAATCCAAAAGTCCAGAATAAAGAGCAAGTAAAAGCCGTTCAACTTAGAAGTGCAAGAGATTTGGAAGGTAGGGTTCAAAAAGAAATTTAAGAAGAGAGAGAAGAAATTGAAGAATCAAAAGAGGACACTCCAAAAGATTCTAAAAGATCTATTTATCCACTAAAAATTGATTTGGAAAAACCACCCACCTCCATTTCCTCAGAGACTTCGTCAGCAGAAGTTGGATAAGCAATTTTCAAAATTTCTGCAAATTTTTAAGAAGCTTATAATTAATATTCCATTTGCTGACGCCTTAGAAAAAAATGTTAAGTTAAGTAAAGTTTATGAAGGATATTCTCAATAAGAAAAGGAAGTTTTAAGATAATGAGACTGTTGCACTTAGTGAGGAGTGCATGGCTATAATTCAGAAAAAGCTTTCTGAAAAGCTTAAAGATCCTGGTAGCTTTACACTTCCATGTGCAATAGGAGACAGATTTTATGGGAAAGTTTAATGTGATTTAGGTGCAAGCATTAACCTTATGTCATTATCAATATTCAAAATATTGGGATTAGGAGAAATAACCTCTACTACTGTAACTCTGTAGTTAGCAGATCGTCCGATAACCTACCCTAAAGGAGATAGAAGTTGTCCTAGTGAAAGTTGATCAATTTATCTTTCCTATTGATTTCATTGTGCTAGAAATGGAAAAAGATAAAAACATACCTATCATTTTGGGGAGACCTTTTCTAGCCACATGAAAAGCAATGATAGATGTGCAGAAAGGGGAATTAATAATGCGCGTCAATGATCAAACTGTTACTTTCAATATTTTAAGATCAATGAAGTATCTTGCAAAAGGTAAAGATGATGAATGATATAGGATGGATCTTATAAGATATCTAAGTGAATGTCATTTCAAAACAACTTATGAAGAAAAACTTGAAGAAACAGATTTGGAACATGAGCAAGAAGAGGAGTTAGATCGATGTGATGAACTTTTTAAGGAAGATTCAAACTATGTTCGAGAAAGTTTTGAAATTTTGGACACGATAGACAAAGATAAATCATTTTGACCATCAATTGAGCAACCTCCAGAACTTGAGTTGAAGTTACTTTCTAAACATTTAAAATATGTCTTTTTAACAGATTCCTCTACTTTACCAGTTATAATTTCCTTAAAGTTAATGATGGAAGAAGAAGAAAGGTTGATGAAAATTCTAAAAAATTTTAAGAAAGCCTTTGGCTAGATAATTGTTGATATTAAAGGAATCAGTCCTTCAATTTGTATGCATAGTATTCATATGGAGGAGAACTACAAATCCAGGGCTGATCCTCTAAGGAGACTGTCTGTTATGAAAGAAGTTGTTAAGAAAGAAATTTTAAAGTGGATAGATGCTGAAATTTTCTACCTTATTTCAGATACTCCATGGGTTAGTCCAATTCATTGTGTTCCTAAGAAAGAAGGAGTAACTATATCTGTGAATGAGCATAACGAGTTAATACCTACTAGACAAGTTACAAAGTGGCGAATATGCATTGATTATTGAAAATTAAATCTTGCCACTAGGAAAGATCATTTTCCACTACCCTTTCTAGATCAAATGTTAGATAGACTAGCTGGGCATAAATACTTTTGTTTTCTGAATGGATATATCGGTTATCACCATATTTAAATATCTCATGAGGATCAAGAGAAAACAATATTTACCAGTCCTTATGGTACTTTTTCTTTTAGAAGAATGCCCTTTAGTTTATGTAATGTCCCTGCTACATTTCAAAGATGTATAATGGTAATTTTTTGTGATTTAATTAAAAAAAGGATTGAAGTCTTATGGATGACTTTTTAGTGTTTGGAGTTTCATTTGACTCATGTTTAGAATATTTATCTAAAGTTCTTAGGCGATGAGAAGAAACAAATTTAGTCCTTAACTAGGAAAAATGTCAGTTTATGGTAGCAGGAGGAATTGTATTAGATCATCAAATATCAGAAAATGATATGGAAGTAGATCCTGCTAAAATTTAAGTGATCGTTAATTTACCTTATCCAACAAATGTAAGGGAAATTAGGAGTTTTTTAGGGCATGTTGGATTCTACATGCAATATATTAAGGAATTTTCTAAGATTTCTAAGCCTTTATGTCATTTATTGGAGAGAGATGCAATTTTCAATTTTGATGAGGAATGCCTAAAAGCTTTTAAATTATTAAAAAAAAAATTAATCACTGCACCAATTATAGTTTCACAAAATTGGGAAAAACTTTTTGAACGTAGGTGTGATGCAAGTGATTATGCTATTGGAGCTGTTTTAGGACAGAGATATGATAAAATTTTCAGTGTTTTTTACTATGCTAGTAAAACTCTTAATGAAACTCAAATTAATTATACAGCAACTAAAAAACAGTTATTAGCAATAGTATATGCCTTTGATAAATTTAGATCATATTTCATTGGAACTCATTGTATAGTGCATAAAGATCATTCTGTTTTTAAGTACATAATGAAAAAGAATGATACTAAACCTAGACTTATAAGATGGATTCTTCTTTCACAAGAATTTGATTTTGAAATAGTAGATCGGAAAGAAATTGAAAATTAAATTACTGATCATTTGTCCACGCTTGAGTTAGAAAAACCACTCTGTTTTGAAAAAGAAATTAATGAACATTTTCCAGATGAAAAATTGTTCACTGTAAAAGCACTCTATTTTGAAAAAGAAATTAATGAACATTTTCTAGATGAAAAATTGTTCACTGTAAATGAGTGGCGTGTTTCGTGGTATGCCGACATTGTGAACTATATTGTATCGTGGTATGCCGACATTGGGAACTATATTGTTAGTGATCTTAAACCCTATGGAATGACATACTCAATAAATGAGGAAATTTATTTCTGAAGCTAAGACTTATTTTTGGGATGACCCATATTTATATAAGGGGAATGAAAATCAAATTGTTGATTATTTGTCCACGCTTGATTTAGAAAAACCACTCTGTTTTGAAAAATAAATTAATGAACATTTTCCAGATGAACAATTTTTCACTCTTAATGAGTGGCGTGTTTCGTGGTATGTCAACATTGTGAACTTTATTGTTAGCGATATTATACCCTATAGAATGACATACCAAAAAAAGAGAAAATTTATTTATGAAACTAAGACTTATTTTTGGGATGACCCATTTTTTTATAAACAAAGAAAGGATCTAATTATTCAAAGATGTCATTAGAAGAAACTTATGAAATTATCCAAAAATGTCATAATTCTGATTTTGGGGGACATTTGGTGTTGATAAAACAACATAATTAGAAGAAACTTATGAGATTATCCAAAAATGTCATAATTCTGATTTTGGGGGACATTTTGATGTAGAAGAAACTTATGAAATTATCCAAAAATGTCATAATTCTGATTTTGGGGGACATTTTGGTGTTATTAAAATAACATACAAAATTTTACAATCTGGATTCTATTGGCCTATAATTTTTAGGATGTTAATGCTTATATCAAAACTTGTGATAGATGTCAACGAGTATGCAATATTTCTAGAATAAATGAGATGCCCCTCAATTATATGCTAGAAGTTGAAATATTTGAAGTTTGGGGATTAGATT